>JAGEOH010001046.1:15000-25000 GCA_032207245.1 Pardosa pseudoannulata
TTTATCAAGATAGTAAATAAGGCGAGCATTTACCATTTTCTCCAGAAGTTTGCAAAGACAATTGGTAAGAGCAATAGGTCTGTAACTTAAAGGATTCATGGGATCCTGCCCGGGTTAAGACTGGAATAATTAACGCCTTCCTCCATGAAGACGGGAAATCATGTTCCTGCCAGATTCTATTGTATAAACATAAAATATTTTACAGTGAATCGGGAGAAAGATTTTAAATCCTTTCATAGAAAATTTTATCTGGACCACACGAAGTTTTGTGTGTACTGTGAAGTGCCCTATTCAATTCAAACTGAGTAAAGTTTCTGTTATAAAGTTTTCAACTTTTACTTTCGAACTTTATTATCTTTTTCTGAGCAGCGGTTTTAATTTTAAGGAAAGATGGGTTATAGCCAGAACTGGAACAAGTGTTTGAAAAAGTACAGTCAATAGTGTTTGCAATATCCTTGACAAACGACATGGTGTTTTTTTTTTATACTGCAGTATATGGATTTGATTATTTGGATAAAGCCCACACGAACGCTTTATTTTATCCCACATTTGTTTACTTGTAGTTGAACAAGAATGTACTTTTCCCATGAATCCCTCTGGCTTTGTCGAAGGGTGCGTCTGAAAACAGCTTTAAACTTTTTGTAGATAGCGAGGTTCTCTGTCGTTGGATATCGACGGAACTTGCACTAAGCTCGCTTTTGGTTTCTCTGGGCATTTTCCATTCCACCACGACTTAGTTTGTTTATGAAAACGCCCTGATGACTTAGGGATAGAAGCTTTAGCAGTGGCATTAATGGCATCTGTCACTACTTGGACAGCTTCATCAATGCTGTTACTCTTAATCATGTCTTTTGTGATGACGGCGTGACTTCTAAAGGTGCTCCAGTTAGCTAACTTAAGAATATAACTGAGTTTTATTGCAATTAATATAGACAGTAGGAGATAAAACTATTGGAAAATGATCACTATTGTGTAAATCGGAATGAACTGTAAAATTATAGAAAGGGAATATTGTAGTGAACATATAACATGATCGAGGGCGGGGAACGTTTTACTGGAAAGGTGAAAGTATTTTGGTTAGAGTTGTACAGACATAAATTATGATCCGAAATCAGTTCAACTGTTCAATCTGAGTACCACGATGGTTAGAGAGGGCTATGCCCATTAAAATCACCAAATAATATAAAAGGTAGAGGAAGTTGATTAAATTTATTGAGAGAACTTTGGAAAATATTAGTGTTAGGAGGAAGGTAAATATTATATATTGTTACAAGAGCTTGAATATTAATTTGAATGGCAACGGCTTGTAAATCAGTGTGTAAAGTGATAGGAGAGTAAGGGTAGTCGTGAGATACAAAAAGGGCAAAGCCACCTGCAGCCCTGCCGTTATTCACATGATCTTTCCTAATCGTGCTGAACCACTTAATTTTTGCAATTTTGTTGTCATCGAGGAGGGTCTCCTGAAGACCCAAACAAACCGGCTGGAAATGATTCACAAGGTCTTTAAACCCGTGACAGTTCCATGAAAAGAGAGCCATGGCCAAAAACAAAAAGTTGAAAGAAAAACCAGGAACTTAAGGATCGGAGCAAGGAAGCTCGGCTTCGGAACCGGATGAGGAGTCCCTTATATTGTCATCTTCGGATGACAGATACATTTTAATTGGCTCATCTTGAAAGGCGATGTCACTATGTTTATCCTTTTTTTAGAAAGTCTATCCGTGTCATTTTAGTTTTAATTTAAACAGCAGGAGGTATGGATTTTTGCCTTAAGGGATGATTGGGAGGAAGAGTTTTTAGGCGTTTCTTTATTAAATCTTTTTAATAATTTTATTTTTATTGATTTCTGGTTTTGGGTTAAAAGAGAGTTTTTTCCCCTTTGTATTTGTACTATTCGGCTTAATATTTGGTGATATTTGAGGTTGGTTACTGGATTGACAAGCAGTTACATCAGGATCTGTTTGGATAGCGATGGATTTAACTATCTTTTGTGTGACTACGTCATAAGATATGCCTGCTTTTGGATTGCGAGACTCAATAATTTGCCGGGCTTCATTGTATGAAATATTTTGCTTCACACGAACAGCCTGAATTTCTTTTTCTAAAACCAATTTCGGACATGACCTGGAATAAGCAGGGGGATAGCCATTGCAGTTCATGCATTTAAATCCCTCGCTTCCATGACCTTCAAGGCTGCATATGGCGCAAATAGCAGAAATGGGCATAATTTAGTGTTCCCATAACGTTGACATTGGAAACATGTAAGAGGGTTGGGGACGAAAGGTCTCACGGGACATTTTAAGAAACCCAAGGCGACATACTTAGGCAAAACAGGAGAGTTAAAAGTTAGGATGAGATGTTTGGTATTTATTAATTTTCCGTCGCAACGCACAGTGATACGCACACACCTTGATCTTTCATTTCATTTAAAATCTCTTCGGTAACATTAAATATCTCATGTTCTGATATTACCCCACGCGAGAAGTTGAGGGTACAACAGGGATATGAGCAAGTTTGCTCATTTTTATAAGTCCATTGGCTTGGGAGGAATTGTGAACTTCAACCAACAAATCACCTGATTTAAGTTTTTTAATATTCTTGGGTTCACCTATTTCTTTAAAGATAGATTTATAAATGAGAAATGGAAACACATTCGTAAAATTACCGTCAGCATGTTTGATGATAACAAATCTAGCAGAATTAAGGTTAGGAACATTTTGTTGCCCTCTAGGGGAATGGGGGGGATGAAAGGAAGCCATAGTAAGAAGAGTTAAGTTCAGACCCTGGCGGCACCACCCACTACGAAGCCCAACCAAGCAGGTTTCTGCACTATGCCCCATGCAGAAACCTGCACCAGTGCTAACCGGGGTCTATACGATCATAGTTACTTCTGAAGCTGCTACCACCCTTAACGCAACAGCCCAGAAAGTACACCGATCACTCAGTCCAAGCCGAAAACCGACCAGAAGTTTGATACATGTGGACCAGTATGTACCTCCCGTTTACAAGAAGCTGAGGCCAAAGCAATGTGTTAGAAATTCCCCGTCAAAATGGAAATTCCATAGAGATGATTTCCCCCACGGGAAATCCCCTCAATTACCAGGATCCTCATTTCCCTGACTCCACGCACGGCAAACACGTCAGCAGTTTAGACGCCAAGAGACAACAGAACGGAAACAGCTTCTCAAGGGGTGCCCTCACCTCAAAAGAGGAAACCACAGAAGAATAAAGTAGAAGAGAAGAAAAGAGAAAAGATCGCTGGGGTACCTTGGGATTGCGACACCCGTGTTTACCTAAAGTAGGTAAAACCCCTGAGGGAGAACACTAGCACTGGGGTTAAAGATTCAAGTCCAAGCTCTCAGCTACAAAAATAACACCAATCAAGTCACGATAAAAAAGTCCAAAATCTCATAGACTAATGAATTAAAAAATGGAGTCGAAACTTACGAGTTTATCGACATGAAGTTTTTATGATTTGCGAATCATCGCTCGGAGTTGTTGATCTCGAGTAATGAACAGACTTTTCGAAATTTATCTACTTTTTCATGTGCCCGTAAATCTTTAAAGGAAAATATAAATATCAGTTTACCGGCAATTTTTTATTATCTTTTTTTCTAAAAATGATATCAAAAGCAGGTAATTAAATACACAGAATAGTTAAACTGTTACTAATACACAGATTTAAAGAAAAATATAAATTTTCTAAAAATTCAAATGTAAGAATACAAAGAATAATACAGCTACAGTAGATATTTTTTACTGCGTTATACTTTTAAAAATGTACGATCGTCAAAAGACTACTATTGACATATATACAATTTTACTGCAAAAGGGCTCCATTTGAAATGGTGAAACATACAAATATTACAAATACGCCGGTTTTTTGCAGAATTAGGTATGCATGTATCAAGAGCGAGCCTGTGAAGTGACGTGAAGGAGGCTTTTAAGAGGGGGAAATTTGGTGTACTACAAAGTGGATGCTAATGAATAATATATTTCATTATTTTAACAAGCTTTAGTAGTGAAGCGGACATGCTACCAAGTAATAAACGGAAAAAGATGAGTTTATTTGCGACAGGTTCCTCCAAACAGATATCTACATAAATGGTCACCAAACGCATAAAAGCTTCTGAGCAACTGGACTGTGCTACCAGAAAAATTAAAGATAAGAATTTTTTTATATCAAATTTTAAATTCCTTTATTGACTAATACCTATGTAAGGTATCCGGCGTTGCCCGGGTTTATTGATATCTTCGATTATTCATCGGTCTCATTAGCAATCGTGATGCAAAGAAATAACTGCAGTGTGTTTCAGGGGACGAAAAGAGTCAAAACGGGTTATTGAAAGAGTAATAGTTTTATAGTTACGATATATTTCATTAATATACTTATTTACAGAGGTCTAAGTTGATTAGGATGAGATTGTCTCATGTATGCTTCGATTCTAAACTTTCCAAAGCATAGCTCCCAATGAGTTCTCTTCCGTGCAATAATAGGAAATAGCAATTTGTGGTTTTACCTACAAATGCCCTACTAATGTCTTATACCTCTCCAGAATCGTGTGGTTTTAAATCCAAGGGGATGAACAGTATTGTATAATGACTATTTTAATAAAAAAAAAAACATTCAATATATAATTTTTTTTCATATATACGTAAATAGTTATTTAACTTGAAGTAAATGGTAAAAATACACATGCTTGCGCCAACTTATGCCACACTTCGACAAATAACGGAGGCAATTACGTCGAAAAGTAGATTTTACATAAAATTTTAGGATACATATTTAGTTAATGTAAACTTTCGATTCGTTTTGTCATCTTAAGCTATGCAACTCACTTTCTAACTGACCTTCGTTTAATATACTTAAATCAGAATATAATAAACTAAAAACAAAAACACACTTATAACTCAATCTCAAACTAGTGATCTGTAAAGAGATTTCCAAAAAGGTTATTTTAATATGTTAAGGAATAGTTTCAGAAAACTATTTTATTTTATTTTTATTTAATCTACAAGACCTCTTCATTTTTTATCACCTTTTTTTGCAGATGAGTACTTTCCTCATGATGTACCGTACGCATTGCCAAAGGTTATTAGACACGATTGTCCGAGCAAATTTTGATGAAGTAAGTTGATTCTGATAAATCTATCGCCTTTTAGTTTTTTCTTTTTTTGTGTGTGTGTGCGTGTTTTGTCTTGGACTAAGATAAATGTAAGCTTTTTAAAAATTGTAGGATTTCCATGAGTATTTTTATATCTATTCAAACCTTTAGATATGGAAAGACTAAAGAATTAATTTATCAAACGCTCTATTTTACTCCGAATTTTACTTCAACTCCTTTTTTAGAAAATGTTCATTTTCGATGTTTAAATTAAACAAAGGCATTCATAGCTATCGTATTACTTAAAAACTAAAGTTTAACAGCTTTCAGTTTCGCTTACAATCGTAACCTTTGTCAAATTTCTTTATAACTGAAATTTAAAAAAAAAAAAAAAAAAAAAAAAAAAAAAAAAAAAAAGGGAAAATCTTTATTAACTGTGATGCAAACTTTTTTATTTGTTTGCTTGTTTTTCGGCTTCGGAATTTTAGAAACAAATACTCAGACATTATGCATTTATGTAAACTTTAGTTATAGATATATTTTATATATCTGCGAGATATTTAATTTAACGAATTTCATTAGAAGTACTAAAATACTAACGGTTACGCTTTTTTTTTTTTTTTTTTAATAAAATGCACGTCTTGCTTAACCAGAGCTAATAAGGTGTGCTTAGGTAAACTACCGTAGTATATAGCATGACATACGAGTGTCATAATACTTAAAATGTTTCACTATACCTTTATTGTGCTTCGAAATGTAAACATGCGCTGAAAAAAAAATAAAGCAATGAAAAGGAAAACTAACATATGTCCATTATATATTTATAATTAAGGAAAAAAATGTTCCGTATAACTAGAAAAACTTAAATTTTTTTAATAATAAGATTAATTTTGAAAAGCTCCAACTTCATTATATCCATCCAGAATTCCCCAAATATTGCTAGTATCATTTAGATTTTAATTTTAATTTTTCAGATACAAAATTTTCTGCTCCATTTTTGGCAAGGAATTCCTCCTCATTTGCTTCCAATTTTGGAATCGAACGCACTCGTCAATTTAGTTGGTGTATGTGATTGTATATTGTACCGCACCATATCAAACGTACTGCTGCCATCTATGTTACATACTTTACCAGAAAGGTAAGTGAGATAATGCCAAACGAACCTCGCCAACATTTTGAAAAATTATGTATGGCACAAAACAAGATTATTAAACAACATTAGTTAACGCAACAACCGTTGATATTAAACATACAATGCAAAATTACAAGGATCAGCAGGAAATGAAGTTTCTCCTATCGACAAAAGGGACGAAATGCAATGGCAAAATCCGAGTAGATTGTGGGTGGGGCGATGCGCAGTTGAAATCCATCGTTGTGCTTGAACCAGATGGGATGAGCAAGCAGATTATTCGTCTTTGTTTTCGGGGTTTTTCCGAAGGTGGTCATTTATCATTAATGAAGAACTTCCATCCTACATTCCAGATTTTGTTCTTAATGACTTCCGCCTGAATAATTTCCTGTTTGGTCCGCTTTCAGCAATAAAGTCGTTCTTTCTCACCGGCGGCGTTTTTCAAAATGAAAGGTCCATTTCTTCATCTTAATTCCTCACGTCCTTGCCTTGTCTAAGTAGCATTAGCAACAACAAACACCTGTTGACAGTTGGACTTCGATGACAAAAGCTAGGACAAGTGTATGAATTTCGGTAGTTACTATGCTAAGAGTAACTAAAATATTGCTACACTTTTGGAAATAAATCTTTTCAAGTAGTAATGTTTTGTTTCTTTTTACAGACCATGAGAAACTTACTTTCTGGGTAATTCTCATATTCTGGACTCCTCAGAGTAAAAAAAAGCAATAAAAGTCAAACAATCCTCTTGTTTATTTTCAAACTACAGTCCGGTTTCAAATGATAAATGGTTATCATTTTGATCAGCATAGGATGTGATTTATAAACGGGAAAATTTCGGAATAACATATTTATTTGCTATAATTTATAAACACATCTCCGTAAAGTGAAAATTAAAAATAAGTATTATAGTCGATTACAGTCTTCAAATTCATGGGCTCGGCTTGAAAAATCCTAAAATGTCTACCATATCCCAACATTATTAAGGGATAGAGATTTACTCTTGGAGAAAAACTAGAAATCCAAAATAGTTTCTCTGGACATTCAAAACGAATATCTAGGACCATTTATTACATTTTTCACCACTTGTGTGTCAGAGAGATATACAAAAATATTCAATTCTGGGCACGTAAAATTAACTTTTAATGTGAAAAATTTTTATGTTGAAAATTTTTTAATTCTCTATTTTTTTGCCAACTAGTCTCACTAAAGTTGTGCGTAAATTCGCCGAAGAATTGGACTGCTGGTTGAAATCTGCTATAGCACATCTACCAGACAACTTAAAAGTTGTTAAACTAGAAAGTAAGTAGATATGTCACTCATTATTATGCAGATATATAGTCCGTATGCTAACGAAAATTATTTATTCAATAGTGGCTACTAGATTTTCCCACACTCTTCGCCGTCAAATGTCTCTGAATCACTTGGCCCAAGCATCTCGCATGGTTGTGCATAATAGTGATATAACATCCCAAATGCTGCATGATTGGAGGCAGTTAGACTTGGATGCAATTTGTAGAGAAACACTTTTTAGCACAGAACACAATGCAACGACATGCCAGCTCATTCTAAAATGTAAGTCGCAATAATAATTTCGGTAAGTACACAAGTTCTTTTCTTGGAAAACCGCGAAACTTTATTAAATGCATAACAAAATTGTAAAAATAAAAGTATTACTACATTTACTTTGATATATTTAGAAAAAACCAAAACCATGATTCAGCAAACCACGCTTTTAGCCTGTAATTAGAAAACTAATCAACAAAAAAAGATTAGAATTTATCACACAAGACAAATATTCTACACGAAACATTAATATGAATATACATTTCTATAAAAAAAAATACAGTACTTTAAGTTCTTCCGATATTACATTGAATTTTCTAAAGATTAGGGGGGGATAATTGTTTATATTTATTCACTGTAAAATAAAATGAACATTATCCTAGTTTTTTAAAGATCCATTTCGGTAGCCTGTATTCGATACCAACCTCCAGTTTATTATATTTGAATAAAAAAATTTAAATTTTCTGCATTTACTACCTCAGAATTTTACTTTATTTATCAAATTTGAAACCTAATAAATTTTTTTAAATTTCTATTAGCAGAGCCTGTAAATGGTGGAGGCAAGATGAGTGTAAATGGGTTCAATTTCTTGAAACTTGAGTTTTTTTAATATATTCACCATCAGATAATTAAAAGCGACTCGGTGGGGCATGGACCGAAAAAAGGTTGAGAATCACTGAACTAGATATGATCGAATCCTTAAAAATATATGCCTGCGTTCCGAAGCTTATTAAGCAGTGAAGTTTACATAGTGTATTAAGATCCTCTCTTCTTCTTTTAATGTTTTTAGTATCAAAAGACTTCGAATCTTTGCTGGAAGAAGAAGCCCCCATTGAAGGTTATGTTGAGTGGTTGGAGTCTTTGGTTAATAAATGCGCCATTCATGTAAGTATAGATTGTTTCATCATATAATCACACAAAAGGCTTCTTCAAATCAATTCAAATAGAATGTCCTCTTTCTTTTTTCTTCAGTGTTTTAAGGCTCTTAAAAGTCGAAAAAATTATTTTCAACTCATACCTTCAAAACTACCAGTTTTACAAACATCCTTTTTTAACATAGTTGGAACAAATTAATATTTTTACACACATATCTCATTCATTTTTGAAACAAAAAATATTCATTTCAAACAAAAAATATTTTTGTTTGAAAGTTTTAAAAAAGAAGACACTTTGTTTTTAACAAAAATGGTATCTCGCACGATTACTAAAAATATAAGTTTAAGACAAACTACAATATCTCAACTTAAAACTTAAATTTGTATATATTTAAGATGCATATATACTTTTAAAAATATTTGAAAAAAGTTCATTTTTTTCCTTAAACATTTATTATTGAAAAAAAAAAAACACATTTGTTAAATATGCAAGAAAATTTAGGTTCAATAGGCTGAACATTCTATTGTATACAACATGTAAAAATTTCATGAAAAAATATTTCAAACTTTTTGATATAACACGTGTATTACACGGAAAAAAAACACAATTTGAGAAAAATCAAAGTTTTGTAAGTTTAACTCCTCAATATTGGAATTTTTTTAAGCAAATTGTTTTAAAATATTAAGAACTGAATTGCTTTTTACACGTAATTTTTCTGATAAATCCAATTTTTTATCGATTTAACAGTCGTATGACTCCCCCATTACGCCTCTTATCCTGGTACAAAGCTAAACATGACATATATAAATGTTTCGCATCCTAGTCCTGCTATTGTTTAAAAAAAATAATCAGTTGCATTTAACTTTAAACAGAAATTGTTAGATATGCCGTGATCTTATTTAGTTTTATAAAGGTATCTTTGGCATTAACACGCTGGAAATTGTTTGAGGCATATCAAGTTTTGCGATTGTTTAATTTTTTTAATGGAGAAAGTAACTATGAAAGATATTAGTGAATTTATGCTCCACTTCCTACACAGAACTAGTTAGAATGAAAGATGTTCTTTATGCTACGTAATAAGAATAAAGTACTGTATTTACTCTATAAGAGCACACTCTGTTCTTAGAAGAAAAAATAGTGACATTTTGAATTGAATTCACTATAAATTTGACATGCATGATTTTCCAGATTGTAAATAGGGGGCCAATGACTCGAATTTTGAACTCTTAATCCTAAGAATTAAACATTATTAACATCTTCATTCCCGACAAGAACTTGTAATTAGTTAATGAATAGAGTGACTTGCTCTATTAAATTAAAACGGAAGGGA
>JAGEOH010001047.1:0-25000 GCA_032207245.1 Pardosa pseudoannulata
TGTAGTTTATTGCCATTTTGTCCATTCCAAGATTGCTGCCACTTTCTATAAAATAACTGAGTCACAAATTTTTTCACATCGGAATAGGGCAACTCAAAGGCAAGATAATTGTTTGCTGACTTCGCAGCTTTATCTGCAAGTTCGTTGCCATGTATACCTACATGTGCAGGAACCCAACTGAGTATGACGTTTACTCCCAAGGAAGCAAGATATTTTAGAGAGTTTAAAATCTTAAAAATGAGAGGGTGACTATGAGAATCTGTAAAACCAAGGGCATGCAAAGCACTCAAGGAATCCGTGTAAATAATAAAATTTCCTTTGTTAAAATAGAGCAACTTTTCTAAAGCTTTGACAATGGCTAAAAGCTCGGCAGTAAAAATTGAAGTCGCTGGGTGAAGAGAGTAACTATATGAATGACCCTCAAAAATAAAAGCGCAGCCAACAAAGTCGTCCGATTTGGAGCCGTCAGTAAAAATAGGAACGTAGTCTGAGTAACAGTGCCGATGGTGATTAAAAAACTGTTGAAAAATGATGTCAGCCGTAGAAGTCTTGTCAAGAGATGAAAAAGGATTTAAAAAGCTAAAATTTGCATCATTCCAAGGAGGATGATAAGTGTCAGAGGCTAAAATATTAATGTTGTCCAGATTAAAATTGGATAAAAGTTCCTTTATTCTATAATGAAATGAAGGAATGCAAGATGGTCGATGATTAAATAAACGAGTGAGGAAGCTGCTAAAACTGTGGGTATGAAAAGGATGATTTTTAAAAGATAAAAGCCTAAAATAGTACTGTAAAGATAAAACATTTCGCCTTAAATGAAGAGGGGCTTCGAAGCAATCAACATAAAGACTCTCCACAGGGGAGGTCCTAAAAGCTCCAGAGCACAAACGAAGACCGGTGTGATGGATGGTGTCCAGCTTTTTAAGTACAGATTTACTGGCGGAACCGTAAACAGCACAGCCATAATCTAATTTAGAGCGGATGACCGCATGATAGATTTTCATTAGAGAAGAGCGGTCAGAACCCCAATTGGTACTAGAGAGTACCCTCAAAATGTTCATAGCTCGCTCACATTTTTTGCGCAGATGTAAAATATGAGAGGAAAAAGTAAGTTTTTTGTCCATAATAATGCCAAGGAAGTGAACTTCATTAACGACTGAAATTTCGGCACCAGCAAGCTTGATTTCCGGTTCAGTGTGAAGTCTCCTTTTCCTACAAAAGTGGACGCAGCAAGTCTTTGACCTGGAGAAACTGAAACCATTCTTCTCACTCCAATTAACAATTTTGTTAACCGCAGTCTGGAGTTGGCGATTAATAAATCTCATGTCGTTTCCTTCACAGGAGATATGAAGGTCATCGACATACAAGCTACCTGAAACAGATGATGGGATTTCATTCAAAATTCCGTTTATGGCAATAATAAAAAGCGTAACACTGAGCACGCTACCTTGAGGTACCCCTTCTTCCTGGATAAAAGAATCGGAGTAAGTATTGCCGAGACGAACACGAAAATCTCGCAGATTTAAAAAGTTTTTAATAAAAATTGGAAGGTTTCCCCTCAAGTCAAAATTGTAAAGTGCACGAAGAATACCGTATCGCCAAGTACGGTCGTAGGCCTTTTCAATGTCAAAAAATATGGAGACTATATGTTTCCGTCTCACAAAGGCATTACGAATTTTGCTCTCTAAGTCGATGATGTTATCAGTAGTGCATCTGCCACGTCTAAAACCGCTCTGAAATGTATGCAAGCAACTATTATTTTCCAAATAGTGCATGAGGCGAGCATTGATCATTTTCTCCATGATTTTACACATGCAACTAGTAAGAGCAATGGGGCGATAGCTCTGCGGATTCGTTGGATCTTTCCCAGGCTTTAAAATAGGAATAACGATAGCAGTTCTCCAAAGGGTGGGAAAAGAGTGTTCATGCCAGATTATATTATACAAAGTTAGTAAGTTTGAAAGTGAAGAAGGCGACAAGTTTTTCAACATAGAATAAGAAATTAAATCGGGACCACATGAAGTCTTATGAGTACTTTTTAAGGCTGTGTTCAGTTCCTTTAAAGTAAAGCTATTGTTGTAGGGAGAACGAGTTTTAGAGAGAAAGTTTATTTTCTTTTTCTCTGCTATTGTTTTTATGGCTTTAAAAGTGGAAGTGTAGTTTGAACTGCAGGAAATATCAGCAAAATTGGAGGCAATGGTATTGGCAATATCATTGGTAGAGGAAATAATTTGACCGCTATTACGTAGAATGGCAATTTGATTGTTAGAAAACACACCAGAACACCGCTTCACCTTATCCCACAGTACTTACTGCTAACAGAGGAATTGATACTGCTTACATAGTTATTCCATGAATTTTTCTGGCTTCTCCTTAACGTGCGCCGGAATAAGGCTTTATATTTTTTATAAGCCAGAAGGTTATCAGCAGTTGGGTACCTTTTAAAAATATTGAAAGCTTTCCTCTTCTCCTTATAAGTTATTCTGCAGTCCTCATTCCACCAAGGCTTAGATTGTTTACGAGGACGACCTGAAGTCTTCCGAATGGTGGCGTCAGCAGCAGATATAATGGTAATAGAGACCGCATTAACGGATTCATCTATTGATAAATTTTCGACCATTGCTTGGGTAATGTTTGCAAGTTTACTGAACTTTTCCCAGTCGGCTGAGTGAAGTATGTACCGAGGTATTTCAAAGTTGTTCTTAGAGTGTAACATGTGCGTTAGAACTATTGGAAAATGGTCACTATTGTGCAAGTAAGAATCGACAGAGAAACGCCAGTGAGGAAATATAGAAGGAGAACATATAGCAAGATCAAGAGAATGGAAGCTTCTGCTAGGAGAGTGGAAGTAAGTTTTCTCATCAGTGTTGAAAAGGCAGAGGTCGTGTTCAGAAAGGACCTTTTCTATTTGCTTGCCGCGGTGATTTAGGTCAGGACTACCCCAAAGAGGGCTATGGCCGTTAAAGTCTCCAAGTATAACGAAGGGCACAGGAAGCTGGTTAATTAAGTTGTAAAGAGAATTCTGAGAGATGGTAGTATTTGGAGGTAAATATAAGCTACATATAGTGACCAGAGAATGAATATGGATTTGGACAGCAACTGCTTGCAAATCGCTATTAATATGAAGAGGGTAGGAGGGGTAGTCATGAGACACAAATAATGCAACACCACCAGAAACTCGGTCACCACCGTCATTATCTTTTCTAATTGTGCTGTATCGACGCACCTTTGCAGTCTGAGAAGTACGGAGAAAAGTTTCTTGAACTGCAATACAAGCGGGATGATAGGTGTTAATGAGGTCCCTGAGGTCCGAGACGTGCTGTTTAAAGCCGTGGCAATTCCACGACACGAGAGTCATAATGAACAAAAAAAGAGAGAGGAAAGACCGGATTAGCACCGCGTGGCACCAGAGGCCTCCGCCTCCGAGCTTGAGGTACTTTCCATCGCCATGTCTTCATCGGGGGACACGTAAAATTTAACGGAATCGTCCGAATTCCGCATACTCGATTCCGAACATGGTCTGTTTTTTAAAAAGTCTTTTTTCGTTAATTGTTTTGTAAATGTAGGTTGAGGTTTCGATTTCTTTTTAACTTTCGTGTTGGGTTTGGTTAGAGCCTTTTTAGGTTGATTGCTAGTTTGACCATAAGAATTTTCTTTTGTAGATGCTGGGATTTTGGAATTGGTGTAACAGGTCTGTCCAGAATTGTTTTGAGGTGTGTTTATTACGTTGCTTGATTTTTTACTTAAGATGCCGGCTTGAGACAAATCTGTCTGGGTAGCTATTGAGACTAAAGGTTTGGCTGTTAATGCTGAGCTATAAGAAAAGCCAGGTCTAGGCATGCGGGACATAATAAGCCTGCGCGCTTCAACATAAGGAAGTCCCTTCTCAGCTTTAAGTGACTGAATTTCCTTCTCAGTCTGCCAAGATGGACAAGAACGAGAGAAGGAAGGATGCTGTCCTTTGCAGTTGACACATAAAGGAGGGGCATTGCAGTTTTCGCTGTCATGTCCCACCACAGCGCAACGAGCGCAGGTAAGGGACCCACGACAAGACAGCTTAGAATGTCCAAAGCGTTGACACTGGAAACAGCGGAGAGGGTTGGGGATATAGACTCTGACTGGGCAGTGGAGGTATCCAGCAGTTATATGGGCAGGAATATTCGGGGTATTAAAGGTCAAGATTATGTGTTTAGTAGGGAGAAACTCCCCATTCCGCCGAATGGTAATTCTGCGAACACCGCAGACATTTTGCTCTCTAAGGTTTTCGAGAATTTCGCTCTCGTTCGTACGCAACAAATCTATCTCCGAAATGACGCCACGAGAGAAATTAAGAGAACGATGCACAGAAACAGTAACAGGAATATGACCAAGAGCGGAAATTTTGGATAATATCTGGGCTTGTTTACAGGTCTTAACCTCAACTAAAAGTTCGCCAGTTTTTAATTTTTTCACCGATTTAACGTCACCTATAGCAGATGTGAGACATTTATGAATCACAAAAGGAGAGATGTTATCAAAAGTACCTTCATTCATTTTAATGTTAAAAAATCTTGCATTACTTATCGAGATCTGAAACGTTTGTTGTATGTTGGGGGGAGCGTGTGAAGAATCCATGATAAGGAAAAGTAAATTCGGATCCCGGCGGCACCACCCACCACGGAGCCCAACAAGGGGATGCAGAGACCTGCACCAGTGCTGACCAGGATCTATACGATCACAGGCACTCCTGAAGCCACTACCACCCTTAACGCAATGGCCCAGGAAGCACGCCGCTCACTTAGCCCAAGCCGAGAACAAAGTTAACGACCAGCCGATTGATACACATGGGCCAGAGTGTACCACCCGTTTACACGAAGCCGAGGCCAAAGCAACGTGTTGAAGATTTCCCGCCCAAATGGAAATTCCATAAAGATGATTTCCCCCACGGGAAATCCCCTCAATTACCAGGACCCTCATTTCCGCGGACACGGGTCTCCACGCACGGCAAACACGTGGGCAGTAAACAGTTCGCGAGAGGCTATGTTCAGAACGGAACATAGCATCACGAGAAAAGCCCTCACCTCCGGAGAGGTAACCGCAACGAGGGAGGAAAAGGAAAGGTTAAAGTAGGAGACAAGAGGAGAGGAAACTGAAAAAGAGAATAAAGTTCGCTGGGGTACCTCGGGATTGCGACACCCGTGTTTACCTAAAGTAGGTAAACCCCCTGAGGGGTCCATTATGTCGAAAAATCAAAGAAAAAGTTTTAAGACTTCATACGCTAAAAGGATATTATTACATCGTAATACAGGGCACAGTAATTTAAAAATTTAATTTTGCGAAAATTACGAAAGTACAATTTTTATACGTTCTCCCGTTTTCTATCATTATGTTTAGTAAAAGTTGAAACTCGTTCAAAAAGTCACACTTCTCTGTGTATAAATCATATAATGTCCATCCAAATGACAAAATTATCAATAATAGCAGATACTCGAAAATTTGGCAGATTGCCATCTACCTTCGCTGTTAAGAGAAAAAAAAAATCTGCACACTTCTTTTTCGGCTGTCCCTAAAAAGGAACGCTTGGCATTAATGGGTTAGATATACATTAAACCACAAGCTTAATTATTAATTTATGAAAAATAATGTTACAAGCTTTTTCAAAAATGTCAAAATAATTTTATAAACTTCCTTCAATTAATATTAATCCTGTATTATCCGCATTTTTCTATATACACAAAATTCAATTAGTTTTTTTCCCCACACCACGTTTTACCAGAAATGGTAAAAGTTGACAAAAAATGAAATCTTTTGCCTAACCAATCAGATTCACAAAAACTGACATCACTTACAAGAGGGCAGGGATGTCAATCCCTGAACAGACATTTAGACTCTACCACCAAGTGAGAAAGGAATACGATAGGGTGTCGGGATTGTTACAGACCCTAGAAATTTTATTGTTTAGGAAATCTTGTTTGCTGTTATTCTTTGGGTTCTTCTTCAGATCGAAATCAATTTCGATACCAACTTATTACAGACCCTTCGTCATCTAGTTCCAGCAATCCGAAAATTCAAAGATATCAGTTCTGCCCGCTTGTTTTATTATCACTGATATTTCAGTTCAAACACTTTCAAATTGATTAGTAATACACTCAAAAGCCAAAGCATCATGACCACTTGTCAATAACAAGTTGGCGCGCAACACAGCTTCAACCCGCCTTGGCATGGATGCCACAAGTCCTTGGTCGATGGCCGGAGACAAATCGTACCAGATATTTAAGCAACGGTTACGCAAATCAGAGATATTGCGAATGGATGGTCTTTGAACTCGGAGCTGTCGTCCCATGACATCCCAAATGCGTTCTATCGGATTGAGGTCCGGTGAGTTAGGCGGTCAGGACATTAACTGGAATTCAGCATAATGTTCCTTGAACCACTCCAACACAATTTTAGTCTTGTGACACAGGGCGTTGTTCTGTTGGAACATTCCATTTCCAGCTGGAAAAACAGAGGCCATGTAAAGGTGCAACTCGTCCTCAATGAAATTCAGATACCCTGTAGCATTCATGGACTGCTCTACCACACCCACGGGTCCCGGAGACGCCCAAGAGAAAGTCCCCCAAAGCATAATACCGCCACCACCGGCCTGTGTATGACCTACTGTACATTGAGGCAGCAACTATTCGCCCGGAAGATGGCGTATCCTGACACGGCCATCGGTTTAATGAATGACAAACCGTAATTTATCTGACCAGGTAACTCTCTCCCACTGATCCATGGAGCAGTCGCGATGTTCCCGGACCCAGCGAAGGCGCAGTTGTCGATGACGCCTGGTCAGCAAAGGCACACGAGTGGGACGTTTGCTGCGTAGCCCCCTATCCAACAGCGTCCACTGAACAGTGTACTTTGATACTATTCTATTTGGCCCTGCATTGTATTGGGTTGGGTTGTCAGCTGAGACTGTCTGGCTTCGGTTTTGCTTCACCATGCGAGACAGTCTCCGAAGACCTTTTTCTTTGATAGCATGTCGTCTACTGCTGGTTGCACCGTCATTCATCTATTTTGCATAAGTACTAACACAAGTAGATCGCGAACAACCCACGAGTCGTGCTGTTTAGGAAATACTTGTTCCGAGCCATTACAATCTGCCCTCTATCAAAATCGTTTAGATCCGCAGCTTTTCCCATCACACACAGAATTAAGTGGAAGAATGATTCTCCAGCAGCAGTTCAATACCACTTCCACGTCATCGAGGCGAGTTCATTGTAAAATGTAGGGGTGCTCATAATGTTTTGGCTCTTGAGTGTATGTTCAATTATGTTTAGTAATGTCTCGAAAACTTTAAAAAAGGATAAAAAAAAAGACAGAAATCTGATAATTTTTATAGAAAAAAATGGAAATGGAAGCCTAGAAAAGTCCCTATCAAGATTTAATATTGAAAATTAAAATTATTAAAATAGAAGAGCATACAGGATTGCAAGAAAAGATGCTAAACCATCAACATCCTATATCACTGACGCTGTTTCTGCCTTCATCTTCAAAGAGCCAAAAATATTTTCTTGACCAGAAACACTCCTAAGACCGAAAATGTTTCTTGAACAGAAATACTAGAGGTAAAAACCGAAAATGAAACTTTTATTGTTGGCCAGATGTGTTGAACCATAGAATTGTAGAGCAAAATAACTATTTTAACATACAAATTTCCTGTTCGTAGCAATAACAGGTCATTTAATGAATCTTAATATTAGAGTTTTTCAAAATGGAAAGAAAATACAAAGATATAGGTTGGTTTATTCCATTAAATTAAATGCATTTATTGTTTCTATAGTAATAAATTTGGCCCAAAAGAAATAAAACTTACAAGTCTCGCAGATTGGAAACACTCAGCCACGGATCTACGAAAATAGGAATATTTATTAGATCACATGGAGAAATTAAAAAAATTTTAACTTAAAATTCTCTTGATACAAAATTGCGTGATCGAAACATCTAAACAAAAATATGAAAAAAGCTGGACAACAATAATAGAGTGAATTATTGTTAGAGTTCAATTTTAAGCAACGTAGTGATTAACGCTCCGGGGCGGAAATTGTAAAGCAACATTTATTTATTTATTTGTGGAATTGATCTGGGTGGCTTAGGACGGGCAGAGTTTCAGCACACTTAAAAGATGTGGAAATGGCTGCCAAATTTAACTGTATAATTTAAAAATTCATCCATACTAAAAAAAATTCAAGGAAGCCTTTTTTCTTTATTACATTTTGAAAATGAAATCATGTTTCCATTAACCACTTCCGGTGGAACGACATGGCACGCACGTCGAGATGCTTCTGTTACAGCGACAGCAGACGATTGTTACAGAAAGAAAATGACCGTCAACTGTTAATGAATTTTTTAATCGAAGCACTTCAACGTGTAGACCCTACACTGTAAAATGGAAAGCGATAGTGATATCATTTGCACACAAAAAAGGTGATGACAAGACAATGTTGAATTTAACAGTGATTTAGAAGAAATTATTGGAATTGGAGTAGAATTATATCTGACGACGAGGAAGAAGTTCAGAATGAGAATAGAGAAAGGAATGTTTCATCTCAGGAATAGATATAGAATGAGATGGAAAACATACATAAAATATAGGGATATTCTAGTTGGGTAAAATGTCACAGCTTTGCAAATGGCAAGGGAGATATTAGCGGAAGACTTTTGAAAAATTGTGACAGGAACCAATCGTTAAGCTAGTCAAACATTCTAAAATGAAATTTGCAAATTACAAAAGTTTGAAGACATATGGTTGGACACTATATAGTACATGTCTATTTTGCTTTGTGCATTTTGATGTCGCAAATCAAACAACCAACCGTGTAATCATATCAGTAAAAAAGCAGCGTAATCACGACACTAATATTTCGAAAAACGTATTGGAAATTTGCCCAAATTTCAAGCTATTTGCACTTAACTGACAACAAAGTTGCAAAAGTAAACGAACATTATGTACAGTGCGAAGTGTAATCGATTTAATTATACTCCCACAGACTCCATTTCGTTAGATGAATCGTTAAGGAAGTACAAACAGCATAATCCGTCCAAAAGAACACGCTTTGGAGTGAAATTTTTATAAATTAAGTGAATTCAAGTCGGGCTATTACACTGAATTTTTGGTCAAGATTTAGAAAGAAATGCGAATGTAAGTACAACTGCAAATGTGACACTATTTATGTCTATAGTTCTAGCTGTTTACGAGCATAATCTATTTTTGGAAAATTAGTGTTCTTCGCCAAGGCTATTTCAAAATCTGGTCTGTAAAAATTAACGCCATAGGAAGCGAGAAAGAATACAGTGTTCCCTCGCCAGTTCGCGCTTCATGTTTTATGGCTTCAGTATTTCGCGGGTTTTCCCAAAATCTTCATCAAAAAATAAAAATGAAAATGAAAAAATACAACCATGTCGGCAGCCACATTGCAGAAAGGAGCGTTGTTTCATGTTGATGCACGAGAAAGAAGGATCCCTGCATGTCAAACAAGGAGATGATTTGTCTCAAAGTACATACAACGGGCTCTTGTGATGACAAAGTCTGCAAGCAAGGAAGAAAATAAAGAGGAAGACGAAGAACAAACTGAAAAGCGCGGCCTTACCCTGGACAATTCTGCAACATGGCAAGAATTTGCATAAGACATTGAAAACAATATGGTTCAAGCTGTCGAGTTCAGCAATCTCGTTGATGGGTTATGTCCTTGTACAGGGGAATTTTGGAAAAACAAAGATAACAACTACAAATCACCATGTTTCTCTCCAAGGTAAAGCTCCCTGGTTCTACCGTCAAAGCCTCCAGCAGAAAAGTCTCCGAGTGAGCTTAAAACTTCTACGTGTCAAGTGAGAGTCTCTTCGCCTCTCTCAGAAAGCAATGTTGATTCATGTTTATTACTCTATGAGGTTTTGTAATTAACCTTATTAATTAGCACTGACCTGTTTAAGTAAATACGTATACTGTTGTCATTTTTGTCTTAAATGTGTAAAGTATAAATACTGTTTACATATTTCAAAACATTCGTTACCCGCATACACGAAAATTCCTAGGGGACAATCCTACTTCGCGGAAGGTTCTGGTCCCCCGAGGGATCACTGTATTTAGAATATGCCTACACAACTCGCAGCTGTAAAGCTAAAACAATACAAGCTCGTGTAACGGAATTTTGGTTGCAAAATGGAAAAACAGACATATAAACATGCAAAAATTGAGGCGGAAAAAAAGGAGGTGGAAGAATAATAATAGCCCAACATCGCTTTGGAATACAATGAGTGGATTTGCAAGACAGTTACTTGTCATCTTTTAAATTAATGAGAAAAAAATTTTTACACAACAGATATGACACTGCTTTATTCTTATATTTTATATGGAAAAAAAAAACGTAAAACGTATTCTTTTTCGAAGCTTCGAATCGATGTAGCCAAACAAATTTTAGAAAACATCTTCCCGATTGCTACGAATCTCATACAAACGCAAAAAAATCTCAACGAAGGTGTGTAGCGCGCGAACAAAAAAAAAAAAAAAAAAAAAAAAAAGGTGAAACTATGTGGGGGTGTAAAAATGTTCTGTTGCGTTACACATTCCAAGATGGTTTGAAAAATAACGCACACTGCAAGATTATTAATATGTAGTTTTATCCTTAGTTGATGTGTCTTCTGTTCTGATACCCGTAACCGTGAATTTCTTCGAATCGCAAATGGTTAAATGAACTTGAAATAAAACACCGTAAAGATTTAAAAGTTCTTATTATGGACATGAGTCATGTCATAAGGGGTAAATTACAATTCTCTTTAAAAATTATAATGTACAGTGAATGCTGGTTAATCCAAATGCCCCAAAAAACTTCTATTGAAATTAATGTTAAGAATATCTCTTTAATTCAAACTAAATTTATATCACTTTGGTTAATTCTAACTAAAAATTTGACAAAAGAAATTTTTTTTGACTATTGCATTTCCAGTAAACGTTAGTGGTTATTGTTCTACTGTCCACTTGTTATCAGTGCTTATCGGCCAAAGCAACCCTATATGAAAGGATTTGGAGTAAGGGGAAATTCACGTTTATATTTGTTATAGATTTTCTTAGAATTTCAGAAAAACCAGTCTTTTATGGATTCTAGGAATATGTGTCAGTTGTCAGACTAGTTAATGTGACGTAGTTTATCCTCAGAGTGTGGTGGGAAAGTAAAAATTCAGGATGTCTACACGTGGGCAGTACAAAACCGTAACTTTGGAAACAAAGGTAGAAATTTTGAAGATAGTAGAGAATGGCGAATGTAAAACAGCTGATTATGGAATTTAAAAAAATAACTTGTCTATTTGAAGAACAATTTTAGATTCATGGAAAAGTTTTAAATTTGCTAGGGGAAGGAAACGCGTCCCAAGAAGATCTGAAAAAAACTCTACTGCTATGGTTTCAGGATGCTAGATTTCAAAATTTCCTGATAAATGGAACTTTGACGAAGGCTGGTGAATGGGAATTGAAAATTTTAAATACAGTGATGGATGGCTTTCTCGATTTAATATGTCTTACCAAAGCTCCGATGTAAACGAAGGCGTATGGATTAGTTCCGGTAGGAGTCTTTTTTTTTCTGCCGAAAGATATTTTTAACTGCATTTTTTTTTATAAACTCTTTCCAGACAAGATATAGCATTTGAAAGGAGATGCTTACACAGGAAATACAAGCAGTAAACAGAGGAGTTTGGGTGAATATGGATAGGAGCGAAAAGCTTAAATTATTAGTCACTGGAAAGTCGAAGGTGTTTTCATGGAATTAAAACTCTGCCAGGTGATGCATTTGAATCAGATTATGTATCTGATTCAAATGCATGGATAACACAAAACATCTTCAGTAACTGGTTAAAAGGAATAATAGGCGAAATCGAAAAATTCTTTTATTTGTAGATAACGCAACCTGCCACAATAACCTTCTAGAACTGAGTTCCTTCCAGGTTGAATATTTACCGCCAAACACGACTGCGAAACTGCAACCAATGAATCAAGGAATCATTCCGAATCTTATAACAAATTATCGTACGAGACTCTTACAAATAATTTTTTCTTTAGATTGTGGGGAAAATTATGACAAATGATCTATACGTTGCATGGGATGCTGTTAAAGAAAAACAAAATGAGGAATCCCTTTTCATTTTAAAAATTAATTTTAAAGTTAAGAGAAAACTACGTTACTTCAAAACGCTCCGTGACTAAATGAAATTTCACTGTTGACATTGTGTTAGCAAGCACACTATCTATTTCCGGATTGCCTTTTGCTGGTATTTTAAAATTTTCTAGTCTTCAATATTTATATCTTCTCCAACCTTTAGGATAATTTTATCAATCTCGATAATATATGTGTAACTCTTACCCGGATTCCAAAGAACATTCCGACAATCTCGCAACAATTCACAGCATACCAATGATTTCATTTTGGGTAAGAATTCGGATTTTGTGGGAACGGGAATACGAAAAATCAAAACCAAAAGATACGTAAAATAATTTTTCCTATTATCTTAATGAACTTCAAATGTATGACGGCTTTATTACTACTACCCCAGTTATTCTCTTTGTAAACACTGACATGTGCACACATACATATTTACTGTTGTAGTATCACGTTTTATACAGAGATGGAAGTAATGTTTAATTAAAAATTACAAAAGTTATTTATACTTCTTTTAAATGGAAGTTATGTATGGACGTTATTTTGATCTGGTAAAATAAAAAGTATGTGAAAAATATTTTAATATTGTAGTTGGAAATATATTAAAAAGCATGCTTGAAACAAAACACAAAAGACTGTGCCGTCCCGGAATGAGCCGCAGCGGAAAACCGAACTGTGGCGCACCGCAAACAGTCATCCGGTCCGTTTCCACTGTGAAAGGCCAGGACAAGTCGTCCAGTACTGCCAAGAACGCCGAGCCATTTACCGACGCAACAATCTCAGGAACTACTCTTTTGCAGCCGACGCAGATCTCCCAGCCCAGCTCGAGAACGGTCGCCGACACCCCACTCGAGGACCCAATCACCAACGCCATATCGAGGTTCCAGCCGCTCGCCCTTCGTAGAAGGTGAGGTCGCGATTTCTCAAAATCCTCCAATAGTCGCCAAATTGCACGGTAACCTCATCGACCGTTAAAGCCCTTGTGGACTCTAGAGCCTCATACTCCGTCATATCACAGACGTATCGTCGAAAGCTGCAGAAGGTCATGTTCCGTGACTCCAAGGACGTCATTCTAAACGTCGCCGATGGTAACTTTGTGAAGCCGTTAGGGACATGTGTACTGCAGTTGACTATACATGGCCGAACGCAGCTCATCCAGGTCACCATTATGCCGAAATGCAGCCATGACATTTTAAGTTTTGAAAGCTTTCCAAGCCGTTACTGACTGTGGCCGAGCTGAGCTCATAGTTAATGAGCTTTTACTTGACGACCATGAAGAGCCTCAAGTCATCAAGCTGTTTGCCGTGTTTGATTTGGATGTTCCCAGCCGTTCGTGCAAATGTATTGCCGTGCAAGCCCTTGAAGGACTTAACGGCATGGATCTCATAGTAACGGGGAATAATATTTTGTGGATCAATCAAGGCATTGCTGTCCCTTCGACGATAGTCTCGTTCAGTCGAGGAAAGGGCTCGCTCTGGGTGACAAATGTAGACACATGAACGCCGCATTCCGAAGGGTATTCCAGCCAGACCAGACTGCCCGAACACGCTGATGGAAGTTCTTTCCTACACTGATGTCGAAGTCATGAAAAGGATGGACGGATGATTTGGATTTATTGGTACTTAATCCCAAATGGAATAAATTGTGCCAAAACGAAGAGTGCCATAGAAAGATAATGTAAAACCATAAATTGTAGAAAAGTAAAAATATACAGGATAAAATGGTAAAATTGGAACACTATAAAACTGTCAGAGAGCATCAAGTGGACAACAGGTAAAATCAGTGAAAACGACAAAAACACAGAGGGAAGAAATAAAAATCAGACATGATGATAAAACTCGATGTCTCTCAAAAAGGAGAAAACATTAGGATGAGGTATAACGCCAAGGATATCTTTTAAATGAATATCAAGAGTATAAAAATGACGACGTCTGTAAACTTTAAAATTTGGACACTCAACTAAGATGTGCCGCACGGACAGAGCGACATTGCAGCACTTACAGATGGGGACAGGTTCACCTAGATGGAGGTGCCCATGGGTAAAGAGAGTATGTCCAATTCGGAGCCGAGTCATGATTACATCGTTCTTCCTGGATGGTAGGGTAAGCCAGCATTTGATGTCAGGCTTAATAGCATGGAGCTTATTCAGACTAAGTCCGTCCCACAAATTCTGCATGAACAAGTTTCATAGCATATTTTATCAAATCTCTATAGGGGATAGGAGAATCAAGAATATCAGACGCACATTTAGCTGCTCTATCTGCAGTTTCATTACCCTTGATGCCAACGTGTGCAGGTATCCAACAGAAGGTAGTATTAAAGCCACAGGAATGTAAGTTCTTTATCGTGTGAACTGTCTAGAGAATAATAGGATTGCTCTTAGGATCAGGGGAGGAAAGAGAATCCAGAACGCTAAGAGAATCAGAATAAACAATGTAATTTCCTTTATCATCAGAAAATAATGCCTAAAAATTTAGCTTCCTCCACGATGTTAATCTTGTCTCCCGCAAGGTAGATTTCAGGATCTGGATGTAAGATACGCTTCCGGCAAAAGTGTACACCATGGGACTTAGTTTTAGAAATTGTAAAACCGTTTTTTATCCCACCATCGACTATTTTATCAACAGTTGATTGTAACTGCCTTTCAATAAAACGCATATTTGAACTTTCACATGATATTTGGAGATCATCTACGTATAGAGAGCCTTTAACAGATTGTGGAATTTATTTTAAAATGTTATTAATACTGATTAAAAAAGTGTTACACTCAAGACACTCCCTTGAGGTACGCCCTCCTCTTGGAGAAAAGTATCTTGGAGAAAGTGAATTCCCTATGCGGATTTTAAACTCTCTATGAGAAAAACAATTTCTAATAAAAATGGGGAGATTGCCCCTTAAATTTAGTTTAAAAAGCTCGCGAAGTATGCCGTACCGCCAAATACGGTCATAGGCTTTTTCAATATCGAAATAAATTGTCACGAGATGGTTCCGTTTCACAAAAGCGTTCCTAATTTTACCCTCTATGTCAATCAGATTATCAGTGGTTGATTTGCCCCAGCGAAACCCACTCAGGTGGTCAGATAGACAATGGTGTTTTTCAAGATAGTAAATAAGGCGAGCATTTACCATTTTCTCTAAGAGTTTGCAAAGACAATTGGTCTGTAACTTAACGGATTCGTGGATCCTGTTCGGGTTTTAAGACTGGGATAATTAAAGCCTTCCTCCGGGAAGTCCTGTTCCTGCCAGATTCTATTATATAACCGTAAAATATTTTCCACTGAATCAAGAGAAATATTTTTAATCATCTCATAGGTGATATTATCTGGACCACACGAGGTTTTGTGAGTACTTCTAAGAGCCTTATTCAATTCAAATAGAGTAAAGTTTCTATTATAAGGTTTGTAAGTTTTGTTTTCAAATTTTATCGTCTTTTTCTCAGCAGCGGTTTTAATTTTAAGAAAAGATTGATTATAGCCAGAACTTAAACACGTGTTTGAAAAAGTATATGAAATATGCTTGAGAGACGAGAAGGTGTTATTGTTATACTGCAGAATATGAATTTGATTACTCGGATAAAGCCCACACGAACGCTTTATTTTATCCCACATTTGTTTACTTGTAGTTGAACAAGAAATACTCTGAATGTACTTTTCCCACGAATCTCTCTGGCTTTGTCGAAGGGTGCGTCTGAAAACAGCTTTAAACTTTTTGTAGACTGTGAGGTTCTCTATCGTTGGATACCGACGGCACTTGCACCAAGCTCGCCTATGGTCTCTCTGTGCAATGAGGCAGTTTTCATTCCACCACGGCTTGGTTTGTTTCTGAAAACGCCTTGATGACTTAGGGATAGCAATGTCAGCAGCGGCATTAATGGCATCTGTCACTACTTAGACAGCTTCATCAATGCTATTCCTCTCAATCATGTCTTCTGTGATGACGGCGTGACTTCTAAAGGTGTTCCAGTTAGCTGACTTAAGAATATAATGCGGAGTTTTACTGCAATTATTACGGACAGTAGGAGATAAAACTATTGGAAAATGATCACTATTGTGTAAATCGGAATGAACTGTAAAATTATAAAAAGGGAAAATTGTAGGTGAACATATAACAAGATCGAGGGCGTGAACGTTTTACTGGAAAAGTGAAAGTAGGTATTTGGTTAGAGTTATATAGACATAAATTATGATCCGAAATCAGTTGTTCAATCTGAGTGCCACGATGGTTAGTGTCAGGGCTACCCCAGAGAGGGCTATGCCCATTAAAATCACGAAATATTATGAAAGGTAGAGGAAACTGATTAGTTTATTGAGGGAACTTTGGGAGATATTCGTATTAGGAGGAAGGTAAATATTACATATTGTTACGAGAGCTTGAATATTAATTTGAATGGCAACGGCTTGTAAATCAGTATGTAAAGTGAGAGGGAAGTAAGGGTAGTCGTGAGACACAAAAAAGGCAACGCCACCCGAAGCCCTGCCGTTACTCACATGATCTTTCCTAATTGTGCTGAACCGCTTTATTTTCATCGAGGAGGGTCTCTTGAAGACCAAAACAAGCAGGCTGGAAAAGATTCACAAGGTCTCTAATATCAGAGACGTGTTTTAAACCCGCGGAGGTTCCACGAAAAGAGAGCCATGGCCAAAAAACAAAAGGGAGAAAAACGAGGAGCCTAAGAAGCTCCGCCTCGGAACCAGATGAAGAGTCGCTTATACTATTATCTTCGGATGATTGCCTCGTCCTCAAAAATGACGTCACTATGTTTATCCTTTTTTAAAAAGTCTGTCAGTGTCATATTAGTTTTAATTTTAACAGCAGGAGGTATGGATTTTTGTCTTAAGGAGTGGTTGGGAGGAAGTGTTTTCAGTCGTTTCTTGAAAGAATGTTTTTTAATAATTTTATTTCTATTTATTTCTGGTTTTTGGTTTGAAGATGTTTTTTTTTCATTTGTATTTGTACTTTTCGGGTTAATATTTTGTGAGATTTGGGGATGGTTAATGGGTTTACTGGCAGTTAATTCAGGATCTGTCTGGATGGCGATGGATTTAACAATTTTTTGTCTGGCTGCGGCATAAGATATACCTGCTTTTGGAGTGCGAGACTCAATAATTTGCCGGGCTCCATTGTAAGGAATATTTTGCTTCACACGAACAGACTGGATTTGTTTTTCTGAAACCCGTTTTGGACATGACCTGGAATAAGCAGGGTGATCGCCATTGCAGTTCACGCATTTGAAAGCATTACTACATCCTTCGCTTTCATGACCTCCAAGGCCGCATCTGACGCAAATAAGAGACCCGCGGCACGCAACTTTAGAGTGGCTATAGCGTTGACATGGGAAACATCTAAGAGGGTTGGGAACGAAAGGTCGCACAGGACTTTTTAAGAAACTCAAAGCGACATACTTCGGCAGAACAGGAGAGTTAAACGTTAGGATGAGGTGTTTGGTATTTATTAATTTGCCGTCTCGTCGCACAGTGATACGCCGTGCTCCGCACACACCTTTATCTTCCATTTCACTTATGATTTCTTCATCAGTAACATTGAATATCTCCCGTTCAGAAATTACCCCACGAGAGAAATTAAGGGTACTATGAAATGGTGGTTTAACAGGGATATGAGCAAGTTTGCTAATTTTTATAAGTCTATTGGCTTGGGAGGAATTGTAAACTTCAAATAACAAATCACCTGATTTAAGTTTTTTAATATGCTTGGGTTCACCTATTTCTGTAATGATAGATTTATTAATAAGGAATGGAGACACATTCGTAAAATTTTCGTCAGTACATTTGATGATAACAAATCGAGCAGCATTAAGGTTAGGAACATTTTGTTGCCCACTAGGGGATTGGGGGGATGAAAGGAAGCCATGATAGAAAGAGACCCCGGCGGCACCACCCACCACGGAGCCCAACAAGGGGATGCCTGCACCAGTGCTAACCGGGATCTATACGGTCACAGGTACTCCTGAAGCTGCTACCACCGAAGTCATGAAAAGAGCTGACCCAGTCGATTACTCTCAGATGATGGCCTCGACTATGAACGGGGAAGAGCGAAGGCAAATGTAAAGTCTGTTGAGACAATTTCCAGATGCATTCCTTAGTGGACCCTGGCAAAAAAAAAAAAAAAAATGCAAGCAATATGAAGCACAAGATAAACACCGAAGCACACCCTGCTATCAGTCAACGACCTTATCGAGTATCACCAGCGGGGCGTCGCATAATTAATGGTGAAATCAACAAGATGCTGAAGAGAAACGATATTCGACCGTCGGAGAGTCCTTGGTCATCCCCAGTCGTACATGTTATCAAGAAGGACGGCAGCTAGCGTTTCTGTGTCGACTGTCATCGTCTTAATAGGGTTACCAAGAAAGACGTCTACCCTCTACCCAGAATAGACGACACTTTGGATTTCCGGAGAAGAGCTCAGTATTTTTCATCAATGGATCTACAATCTGGCTACTGGGAAATAGAAGTAGATGAGGCGGTTAGGGAGAAAATGTCATTTATCACAAGAGACGGGCGTTACGAATTCAATGTTATGCCAGTCGGCTTGTGTAATGCTCCCGTAACGTTTAAGAAGAGTATGGATAATTTATTGCGACATTTGAAGTGGAAAATGTGCCTGTGCTATTTAGAAGACATAATTGTCTTTTCCAAGACATTCCATGAATACCTGAAGAGATTGCAATGCGTGCTTTCCTGCATCCAAGAAGCTAGACTTGTTCTAAATCCAAGAAAGTGCTACTTTGGAGCTAAGGAGATCAAAATCATCGGGCACCTTGTATCCGGTAAAAGCGAAAAACCAGATCCTGATAAAGTGGCTGCTGTCAGAGAATTCCCTAATCCAAAAACAGTGCACGACGTTGGTTGGTTGGTTGGTTTGGAGTGCTACGGTCTACTTTTTGCAACACGAGGGCTAAACAGTGCACGACGTAAGAAGTTTCTCGGGACTGGGCTCCTACTACCGACGATTTATCAAGAACTTTCCTTTCCGGGTCGGGCCTCTCTAACAACTTTTAAAAGAAAACTCGAAGTTTCGATGGGATAAATCCCAAGAAGACTCCTTCCAGGACCTTAAAATAGCCCTGATCTCACAACCTGCACTAGCATTATTCGACGAAGATGCTCCTACTGAGCTGCACACCGACGCCAGCGGGTACGGTATAGGAGCCGTGTTGGTCCAGCAACAAGACGGTAAGGAAAAAGTCATAGCATATGCCTCAAGGACCAAAGTCTAGAAATAGTATTCGATAAATGAACGTGAATGCCTGGCCGCTATATGGGCGACAACCAAGTTCCGCACCTACCTCTTTGGAAAATTCTTCAAAATAATTACAGACCATCATTCATCATACTGGCTAGCCAATCTACGAGATCCTTCCGGTCGATTAGCCAGGTGGGCTCTGAGACTTTAAGAACAAGATGTCGGCATTGTTTACAGAAAACATGCTGACTCAGACTGCCTGTCTCGACATCCTACTGCCGACGAAGGAGTGCCGGAAATCAAGTCTCTTGCAGCAATGAGTGATCTAGCCGCCGAACAACGTTGCGATCCACCTCTCACTAGATACATCAAAGCCTGCGAAGAGTCACCGGATTTGACAAGTTCAGGCTTCTCCTTAGTGAAAGACGTGCTTTGCAAGAAAAATTCTGACCCAGCAAGAAAGCAGTGGCTACCAGTCATTCCCGTGGAAATGCGGTTAAATTCCTCACCACTTTCCGGACGAACCGACAGCGAGACACTTGGGATTTACACGGACATACGATCGTCTTCGGAAGAGGTTCTTTTGGGCGAGACTTTTTCGAAGTGTGCGCCGCTACGTAGTGCATTGCAGAGAATGCCAGTGTCGAAAAGCGGTCCCACCGAAGCCTCCTGGATTGCTGATACCAATACTTCCTTGCGAAGCTCCCTTCCAACGTGGAGGAATGGATCTGCTTGGACCATTTCCAAAAACGCATAGAAGGCACAAGTAGATAATTGTCTGCACAGACTATCTAACGCGATACGCAGTTACCAAAGCCCTCCCTAATGCAGAAGCACAATTTAGCAACATTTTTTGTGGAAATTATTATTCTCATTCATGGAGATCCGAGGATCATCATTACTGATCGAGGCCAAGTTTTCCAGTCCAAACTTGTGCTGAAATTAACAATCAGTGCAACGTGATACATCGGATGTCCACCGCCTACCATCCTCAGACGAATGGACTCACCGAACGTTTCAATAAAACGCTAGCGGACATGCTGGCTATATACGTCGACCTCGAGCAGAAGAGGTGGGATCAAATTCTGCCGTTCGCTACGTTTTCCTATAACACTGCAAAACAAGACACCACTGGTTTTATTCCATTCTTCTTGACGTATGGGCGTAAGGTTGAAACAACCCTGAATGTCATGTTCCATGAGCCCATAGAGTATAGAGGATGTAGCACCAGACTACGTCGGCAGACTAGTAACCTAGGAAGAATCCAGTCAATTAGCTCGGGTTCGCACTCTTGAGGCCTAGGAGGGAGACCGACGTCGTTACAACTCCAGACATCGTGTACCAACCATGTGATTTGGTTTGGATCTTCATTCCTCTACGCAATATAGGTCGCTCCGAAAAGTTGTTGAAGAGGTATTTTGGACCGTACTAAGTCCTGCGTAAGTTATCGGATGTTACTTAGGAAGTCCAGTATTTTGATCCCGATTCCAGAAGACGTAAGCCTAAAGACATCGTTCATGTGCTGAGGATGAAACTCTACCACGCACCAGAAGCCCAGGCAGACTTGTTCCCAACCACCACTGCAACAGACGGCATGAGCGCACCTGACCAAGACACTGACTCTCCTGAGACAGCATTAGCTACGGGACGAATGACCAGGTCAAGCACAAGGAACCGTCGCCCATAACGCTGTTTATAGGAGGGAGCAATGCCGCGAAATGAAATATTGCAAGGAACATTGTGGCTCAGTTGGCAAAGCAGCGGATTCGTGAACGAGAGGTTGCGGATTCAAGACGCCTTAAAAATTGATTTTCATTCAATTTTCCTTTATGTTTATTTCAATTAATTATGCAAATTTATGTAAATTTCAGTTTCCGATGTTCTGCGAGCCTTCCAAGTCTGGAAGGTTCCCAGTGTCTAAAAGTAGCAACTCATTCAGTTGCAGGAATATAAAAAGTCTTGAGTGCTTTCGTTTTCATTACTACGTTTACCTCATCTACTCATCTAAGCGACAATATGATAATTTGGGTTATAATTTCTCATCTCTTTTCATAGCATTAGTTCAAGTTTTACGTATACTGAGATCTTTGGGAACGCTGAAAAATATTTTTAAATTGTAATTAGTTGAATACATACAGAATGGTACAATTTAGAATGACTTTTTAATGTCAAACATAATAAAAAAAACTTCTATTATGCGATTCTTTGAACAGTAACAAATTAAAAAGTAGCCTTATCCCATGTAAACAACGTATACTGTCAGTGTTTTCATGAACTGTGGCTTCACAAAACCGGCGAAGGGAAAGTAGCGTTTTCGAGAGACGTTAAAGAGTCATATATAAAACCCATTAGAAATCATTAATTAGGGCCCCATCTGAAATAAAAATGGAACTGTCCTTAGTCTTCTATTGTTTAAAAATAAAATTAGAAAACGTGAAAATTCCTCATTAGTAATTGCATTTGCCAAGCTAAATTTATGCACGGCGATGAGAAACAGTCTTATCGAAGAAAGTGACGATATTTATACAGATTTTCCTGAATTCAAAAAATTTAAAAGTGATAATGATGTTACTTTTTCCGATATGTAAGGATAGATGTCTACATCGAAGTCTGTGAAAAACTGAGCGACGATGACATAAAATCTGTCTTAGAAGATGAAAAAGAAGAGATCTTATCGGATTCAGAAGAGAATGCAAAGACTGTTAAGCGTCCTAATGATCAAGCCATAACGGATTCTATAAAACCTCTGAAAGCATTTATTCAGATAAAACATTGCTCTGAAAATGAAATGTTTGCTTCAAATCGAGAAGCTGGTTGAAAAATGTAGGCATAACAGACAAAATCAAACATCCTTTTTCCTAAAACGGCAATTCGCAATTCATATTTTTTACTTTCTACTTCATATCTTTTGCTTCATTATGGTAAGTCTTTATTGCTTTTTAATGTTTTATTTTATATAGCATAGTTGCATTAATATTTTATGAGTGTATATATACTAAGATTTTTCTTCTTCAGCGATTCTTTTAGAGTTAACATCGGATAATTCGAACTTTTTCTGATAACCTTTAAGTTCGAATCAACGAGCGTCCATTGTAGAAAAATCTACGTTTGTGAGCATTTCTAGAATTCTTTTCAGCGTATGCTACTGCTAGCTAACTTTACTCATTTATCTCCAAGAAAAACACAATATTAACATTATGAAAAAAAAAAAAAAAAAAAAAAAAAAGAATACGATAATAGATCAAATATCTGTGTAAATCATCTTCAGTCCTTATACTTAACACATTACATGCGGGTACGGGAGATCACCACCATTTTTTCTTGGTTTTGCACACATGGTTGTAATTTGATTCTCCCGCTACGCGCGTCCTCATTTTGTATAACTTTTCGCCGAAACTCATGCATTTTACTGTCCACACCCGTAGTTAACTTTACTTTGTATGTCATGCCAACTCATTTTCATAGTTTTTTGCAGTAAGTTTCTCCAGTACTAGAGGGCTTGGTCCAGAAAGTACTGGTGAGTATACTTCCTGTGAGATTGCTTCGCGCGTATTACAGCATTCGCCAAGCCCGCATATAATGTGCTAAGTATTGCACAGCATATCTTAAATTTGAAGTCAATGATACTGCAAATGTTGATTTTGAAACAGTTTCTTTCTTCAGTTTAGTGATACGGCTTTATAATTTTTGATGGGAGATGGAATACTTAAATGGGAAAAAAAAAAAAAAAAAAACTAGCAAAGTTGACACTAAAAGCAATAAGCAATGCCAGATGAGAAGTCAAGATTAAAGATTTTATAACTTCTAAAACTTCAATTGAAGGAAATGCCAAAGTATCTAAATAAAATTGACTATAAACAAATAACCAATTCAATCTTAAATCAATTTAAATGTGTGTTTATAGAGCATATGGAATATTTTACAAGTGAATTTGCATAGGGAAAGGTTTTCTGGTGAAACTCAGATTTAGCTTTAGCAATGCCTATGAATAAAATGAAAATGCTCTTAGTTTTAGAATTACTCCCAGCAATTCTGAATATGGATAATTTTCATATAGGAATTAAATTCTATCTATAAAGAGTATCAAAAATAAAACTATACGTTCATTAACTGGATTTTTTTTTATTGTTATGTTATGATATTAAGTTCTGTAGCACAAATCAGCATACAGAAGAAATTCAGAGATATTTTTCCAGATTTTAGAACAAATAACAGCTGCACACCCAGTAAGGTCATTATTGGATTTATACTTTCCTTTACAAAAATACGAAATTGAGGATCCAAGAAATGTCGCCATTACCTGTCATTATAAAAATATGTTATTAAGGAATAGGGCAAGCACTGCCAAAAAATTGAGTCAGTGATGAATTCTCCATATGGCTCATTCTAAAGCAGAATTTTCCAACTTTTATACCACTAGACCTTCCTACCTTTTATTTTTAAATAGTTATAACAATATGGGCACATTTTAAAAATTAAAAAAAAAAAATACTGAAAACTACAATTAAATTAATGATAACAAGGTTTTGCTGTATGTTTATCTCCAGTGATTGCATGAAACCAAAATGTATTAACAAGAGTATTTTTTAGAGCTACTATGGATAATTTTCATATAGGAATTAAATTCTATCTATAAAGAGTATCAAAAATAAAACTATACATTCATTAACTGGATTTTTTTTATTGTTATGTTATGATATTAAGTTTTATTTATTTGTAGATATTATGGGATAAAACATTATTATTAGCACCTCCCTATGCTTCCAAGGATAGATACCCCTCTGAGGTTTCCTGATTAAAAGTCTTCTCATATAAACCCTGTTAAATATTTGTACACCCTGTTAAATATTTGTAATTATTACTTAACTTTACATTTTTGGGCATCTAAACAATTTGATATATACAATTCCTGCAATTTACTGAATAGATACAATATTGCAAACTGTGGATGTTTGCTAATGTTGCCATTCAAAACATGGAAATATTGATAAATTTGGCATCACATACCTACATTTTTTAAGTATATACTTATTCTGATGTTCACTCTTTAAACACACTTACATAAAATGATTACAATATTCTCATCACATAAATTTACAAAGTTGTAACAAAAACTTTCAAATAATAATTTTATTAATTAAAATATAAAATACAGTAGGAATGTCATGCTTTGGATATAAATAAATCCAAAAGCAATGCAGTGCACTAAAAAAGAGAAAACACATATATTTTTAATGCAGCAATCATTTAAGCAGAATGAGGAGAAACCAAAGCAAAGACTTAAAACTTGTAGAAAACTGTAAACATTTATCAAATACGGGCATATGTAATTTTGCTTAGTAAAATTAATTTTAAAAATAAGATTCCATAATCTAGAAATTAGTAGCAATTTTTCTTTATAATTACTTTTAAATCTTCCTTGTCTATTAGAAAATTGGCCTTTTTTAATTATTAACAAAACGTTAAGGGTTTTATAAAAATATTCCATAAAAGGAAACCAGGAGAAATATATTCTTAGCTTTCAAGAGAATAGCTATTTATTTTTAAAAATGTGAAAAGTTTAATACACTGTAACTACTCTATATTCAAATTGTTGGGGAAATTTATAGCTTTATAAAGCATTCATTAAT
>JAGEOH010001048.1:0-25000 GCA_032207245.1 Pardosa pseudoannulata
AATACTGTGTATAAACTTCTTTTGCGTGTAATTATTCCTGAATCAGCATGTGTCGTTACTGATAATGATAGTCTTCAGTTGTGGCATGAGCGCTTGGGGCATCAAAACAAACGCCATGTTAAAAAATTCTTAAAGCAAAAAGGCATTGAAGTGAAACTTGAAAGTGAATTTTGTGATACTTGCATGTAGGGCAAAATGCATAGGCTTAGTTTTGGTTCTCGTCAAGATCGACCAACTTGTCCTGGTCAACTTGTTCATGCAGATGTATGCAGGCCAATGCCAGAGAGATCTCTTGGTGGAAACCGATATTTTGTAGCATTTAAAGATGATTAATTCTAAATACAGAACTGTTTATCTAATGAAGGAAAAATCTGAAGTTAAAGATTTACTGTGTACTTTCTTGGCAGAAATGAAGACAGCTGGTTATGTGTTGAAAGAATTGTTAACTGATGGTGGTCGCGAATTCAACAACTCTGAGATTCATCAGATAGTGTAAAAAGCAGGTTTACATCACCGAATGTCTATGCCCTATACCCCAGAACAAAATGGTGCAATAGAGAGAGAGAACAGGATTCTTGTTGAGGCAGCCAGATCAATGTTACATGCTAAAGAGCTACCTGAAAGACTTTGGGGTGAAGCAATAAATACAGCAGCATATGTATTAAATCGCACAGGTCCCTCTCCTGAAGAAGGAAAATCTCCTTATGAACTTTGGCTCAAGAAAGTACCTCCTGTTGATCATTTGAGAATATTTGGTACAGAATGTTTTGTACATATTCCAAAGGTAAAGAGACGGAAGTTTGACAAGAAAGCATTAAAAGGGTATCTTGTTGGATACTGTGGAAACAAAGATGGTTATAGAGTATGGATACCTGAAAAGAATGAAATCATTTTGACAAGAGATATTATCTTCAAAGCTGAAAGAGTTACGGATAAAATTTACCAAGAAAATTTTACTTTCGTAAAGAAAATTTTACTTTCGTACAACCTATAGAAAATGGACTAACAGGAAATGTAGATAGTAATGAAATAGGGGAAGCTACTACAATTCAAAACCAACACGCTGATAAGGCTGAAGATGATTACAAAAGTCTACGAGACAGATCTCGGTTACAGAAACCTTCAAGATTTGATGATTTTGTAATGCTTGCTGAAGATGATGAACCAGTATAATTTCAAGAGGCAATAAATTCAAGAAATGCTGAAGACTGGAAAGCTGCTATGCAGGAAGAATTGGGCTCACATACTGAAAATGGAACATGGAAGCTTGTGGATCAGCCAGAGGGAAAAAGAGCCATAGATAATTGTTGGGTATACAAAATCAAAAGAAACTCTGAAGACACAATAGAGCGTTTCAAGGCAAGATTGGTAGCTAAGGGATTTTCTCAAAGAGCTGGAATTGACTTTCACGAGACATTCAGTCCAGTTGTTCGTTGGGACACAATTCGAACTATAATTGGTGTGGCTGCAAGCAAAGGCTTAAAACTAATCCAGTTTGATGTGAAAACAGCGTTTCTATATGGTGATCTCAAAGAATACACTCAAGGTCTACATGAAGCAACCTCATGGATTTAATGATGGAAGCGGACGTGTTTGCAAATTAATAAAAAGCTTGTATGGCTTAAAGCAGGCTCCTAGGTGTTGGAATCAAAAATTCAAAGATTTCCTTCTAAGCTGTGATCTCAAGCAGATGGACAGTGATCATTGTTTGTTCGTGAATGAAACTAAATCTTTATTTCTGATATTGTATGTAGATGATGGAATTGTCGCTGCCAAAGATGAAAAACATCTAGAATCGTTTCTTGGAAAACTTAATGAAGAATTTTGCGTGAAAGTTGAGCCAGCAAACTACTTTTTGGGTATGCAAATTAAATACTTAAATGATGGTTCAATTTTTATTTACCAAGAACATTAATGTAAAAAGATTTTAAACAGTTTTAATATGTCCTCTGCCAATCCTGTTTGTATTCCAATTGACAGAAGTATGTTTTCATCTGAACTGTCTGAGAATCTGGATCAGAAGGTGCCATACAGAAAAGCAGTTGGTAGCTTGATATATTTATATATGGTAACTAGACCAGACATTGCATATGCTGTTAGTGTTTTGTCTCAAGTTTTAGATAACCCATCCAAAACACACTGGTGTTTAGTGAAAAAAGTTCTAAAATATCTTCGAGGAACTACCAGTTGGGGTATTCTGTACAAGTCAAATGGTAACTGTGAACAAGTGGAAGCCTAGAGTGATGCAGACTATGCTGGTGATGTATCAACCAGAAGATCCACATCAGGAATGGTTTTCAAGTTTAGTGGAGGTGCCATAACCTGGGCCAGCAAACGACAGAAATATGTATCACTCTCAACAACAGTGGCTGAATTTATAGCAGCCAGCCAAGCTTCAAAGGAAGCAGTGTGGTTACACAGACTGTTTCAGGACATTTGCCCATTAGCTAATGTTCCAGTGTTGTAAGTGGACAATGAAAGTGCCATAAGACTGATAAAGAATCCAGAATTTCATAGCAGAACGAAGCACATTGATGTGCGCTACAAGTTTGTTCTTGAGAAATATCAAAATGGACAGTTAGATGTTCAGCATTGTGGAAGTAATTCTCAGGAAGCAGATATCTTTACGAAAGCCTTGCCAAAACTTCGCTTTCAGAGATTTCGCCAATTGATTGGCATGTGTGATTTAAAAACTGAAACTTGAACTTTCTTTTTTCTCTTCTCTTTCAGGTTTTAAGTTCCAGGTACTAATTTAAGGGAAGTGTTGGTGTAAATTAAATACCTGCATTTAACTTTTATCTGTAGTTTTAACTGAGGTATGTACTACTACTTTAACTTAACTGTTTCTTACATGTGTGGTGGTACTCAGTTCAATGTAATGTAATGCAGTGTATGTTCATGTCAAGGTGTTAACTTAATTTTCTCTTTGCAACTATATTAATAAATGTTTAATCACTGAACTGCTCTGTTTTCAAGTAGATCTCTACTTCGAGTACGATTCTATGCACTTTGTAACTGTAAATAAGTCTTTGGATTAGAGGAAATTCAAAATTCTAGTTTAGATTCTTCGAATCCACTGTAATACATTTTACGGGGATTGTACGGTACTTTAGCATGGTATTAATTTCATATTCCTCCTCCGAATGCAAAGTTTTAATCTTGGACGTTGATCTGAAAAGGACTTGCTGTAAGGTTTCCTGTTGCTGAGAGGTTACAGCATGAGGCTCAAAGCAGTGAGTCTCCGTAGTTGCAGAAAATGAATAAATTGTTGGATCAAGGAAAAATTAAAATTCTGGTTTCGCTGCTTTCGAATCTGTTATTTTATGGGGATAGTTGTGTACTTCAGCACTGTGTTAATTTCGTATCCCCCCTTCTAATAAGAAGACATTAAACAAGCTTGAAATAGATGTAATAAAACTTTACTGTCTCGGTCTCCTTTGGCTGAATGGATAGACTCAAAATTAGGAATCTGCGCGTTCGATTCCCCGCAAAAACAAAGAGTTGTTGGACAAAATTTTGTATGTAACCTCCTAAGCTATAGACTACGGGAGAGTCAGGATAGGGTGATTACGTCTCTTGAACCTTTGAGATATGTGACAGATGATGTCTCTTAGACGAGGTTTCTTTCTAAGAGAGAGGTAGTCACATCTAGGTAGGTATATCTTGTTAATCATCTTTAAGAGAGGTATCTCTTCAAGACATATCACATTGCAGAGTCTTGGAGCTGTTAAATTAAGAGACGAATTATTCGGTCGTCAAATTCTGTAATCAAACGTTACCGAGACCTTACTGCTAACATAATTTAGAAAGATAATTACAGAGGAAACCTCTGAATTTATGACTCTCCCTTAGTGTTTTAGTTTTAGGATGTTACCTACAAAATTTTGCAAAAGCCCTCCGTGTCGTCCGGTGGAGAGCAGTGAAAGAATGCCTTGAGACTCCAAGCCAGACACAAAATCCTTTCCCTTCTGCTGACGTCACAAATCGGCACCAACGTACTTCACCCCCACCCCCTGCATTCAATGTAACCCCTTTGGAATGCGAAAATGAACTTAAGAAATCATATCTTGATATTTTAGACAGAGGAGGTTTATTTTGGCCTAACGATTTCTGCACTAAAGAATTTTCATACTTTAATAACTAAAGAGTTTGAAGAAGAATATTTAAACTCCAAAAATCAAAGAAAACTGCTTATTGAGTTTACATCAGAAAAACTGCAAGTACAAGAGAACATTGGCGAAGACACAGAGTGTTTTAAAGAAAAGTGAAAAAAAAAAAAAGCATGAACAAATTGTTACATCACTGTGTAAAGTGCATATCTATCATCTTACGTAGTGATTATTGTAAAATGCATTATGATGTATTTTCAAACACCAAAAAAAGAAAATTGGCTACCTTGACACAGTAAGTGAAAAAGTGTATTCTCTCTTCTATTTTTAATACTTAATAACTTTTACTAATAGTTATTAATTTTAAAAGGATTGTAATTTAATTTTTTCTCTTTAGTATTTTACCTAAACTGTGAAAATAAAACATAATAGCATTCTTAAAAACCTTTTTCAAATTTCTAAAGCCAATATAAAACTAAAATACATTTTACTAAAATATTTAATTTATAAGCTGTAAAGGAGAAACTTATGAGTGTGTATGACATAATTTTGAAAAAATAATTTTAAATTTCTATATTTAACAAAAGTTTCAAAACTTTTATGTTCTTGACTACGCAATTATGCTCTCTCAAAATAGTTGGTAAATTAGGGAAAAGGTGGAAGTGGGTATGTAACATACAAAGTTGTTTTATTTTTATCTGTTTTTCTCATATAAAGTAGACATTGTGAAAGCATATATATATATATATATATATATATATATATATATATATATATATATATATTTATTTATTTATATATATATTATGAAATATAAGGCGAAAAAATTAAAAAAATATTAAGTATGTATTTTTTCATTTGTTTCTAAGCACTCAGATGGATTTTGTAAAAAGGAGATTCATTCTATATGAATATTAATTAAATATAGTTACATTTATCAATAAAATAATTAAGCTTAATAGTTTTATATTTTTTACTTCTGTTACCTTATCTGCACAATTGTTTTTGCAATCTTGTTTCAATTTCATCAAATTTGACTTTAAATTTAACTCATATGCAAACTATTTCAAAGAAATAGGTTCTTGATAAATCATATGTGTGTAGTACATAATGTATGTAAATAAAGTTTTAAACTGATATTGTCCATTTTATTCAGTGTTTTATTTTCAATAAAATATCTGGAAATTTCAATGAAATTTTTCTGTTTACTAAGATTAATGCATTTTTTATTATTTATATTCAAGTTATTTTGAAGTAAATCTTATATACTATAATTTTGATAAGGAACATTATGATAATCTAAAACTATATATCTCATATAAATATCATAAGTTATACATATTGCTATTAAATATTATTTCCATTTAAAAGTAATATTTTTGAGTAAGGTCTATTCCTAATTAGTGTTTTTTAAATCTTTTAAATGGAATGTTACTTCTTTAATAAAAATAATTTAATATGTTTAAAATCTATCACTCTTATATTGATGATCTGGAATATAGATTTTTCACAGTATATAAAATATGTAATTCCTAGAAATTAGTATTTTGTTTAGTCATTGAACCTATTTTAAATGTTGAGGATTTCTTTTTCATTTTTTAATTAGTTAAAATTTAAGAATATTTTCTGAATATTTGTTAAATAATTGCAACTTTATTTTCTAATAATTATATAAGTATTCATGTCCTTTTTCCTCTACAAATTGTTAAGGTCTTATTTTAATAACTTACCCTTTTTAAATTATTATAATTATGGATCTATGAATATTTTTTTAATCGCATCTGAATCTGTAAAAAAATTTGGACGTTAACAAAAAAATTAAGAATTAAAGTTTAAATCTGTTATGCATATATAATTTTATATCTCCAATATGTTACTTTAAAATATATAGCTAAGCAGAATAAAAGTAAAACTAATCCTATTTCGCCATCTCGTCACGAATGGACCCCGTAGTTCGATCATTTCAGGAGTTTAGGGGTAACCGCCAAACAACTCTTTGTTTTCGAACTCGCAGACTCATAATTTTGAGTCGACCTCGAGTTTTATTCGATCTGTTTACAGCAAGCTTTTAATCAACTGTAGAACCGTGCTCAAATACCCAACTATATTACATCAGATTCAAAGCATCTAAACCAGAATTTTTTATTTTAACTTTTATCCAAGGATTTTGTCATTTTTTGAAACTGCAAGCAATAAACCACTTAGCCCAAGAAGACCAACAATACTGGAGTATTATTACAATTTGGTAGCTGTAGTGCTTTTGATCTAGAAATGGTGCTAATTGAATTACAGCATGGCAACCTAGTTAATAAAATCTGTTAAAATAGCCATATGTGGTTCACTTTTAATTAATCATCGCATCCCATTATTAAAAATCTATTTCATTTCATTTATGATTTGCAAGCACGCCTCTTTCCTTAGCTCGGTGAGTCCAAGTTGAGTCGGATTTATGCAAGTGCCCGACCATCTTCATCCACTTATACAAAATTTTGTCCACAATTCTTTGATCACCTGTGTCAAAATTGCTACAATTGTTGATGACGACCTCCACATCCTCAGACCAAAATTATCTCAATCTAAACATGTATTTTGGAGGGCAAATTCGGGAGTAGCTTTCTACTTTCAATGACACTTTCATGCTGTTTTAGCGTGTAGAGGGTAATTTAATTCAGTAAAATTGAAAAATATTGAAAACTTATTTTCCTTTTTTTAAATTTTACACTGAAATTGTAAAATTGTCGTTTGAATTCAATTACCGTTCCTGTTCGATACCCAGTACCACATATTCAAAACTGCACTCCAATGTTTTTCAATAAAACAATATTCTCGACCTTAGATTTCATTCGAGCTTGTCATCAAATTCCTATTAATCCAGAGGGCATTACAAAAACAGAAATCACAACTCCGTTTGGCCTTTTTGAATATGTTTATATGCCCTTCGGTTTAAGGAACGCCGTGCAAACCTTTCAACGTTCAACGTTTTAATGTTCTCAAAAATGTAAAAAACTGAGTCCATCATTTTAAAAATTAGTTTCAAAGTTAAGTGAAAATCACGTAACATCAAAACGCTCCGTGACTGGTTGTGAAGTCATCGTTCACGTTATCCAATATTTTCTTATTGTAAGCTCGCACTATTTTCCAATTTTGTTTTTTGCAAGTTCTTGGAATTTTCTAGCTATCATAATTTATTTTTATTTAAACCTGAAGGTTTATTTTATCGATCTCGATAGCTTAATTATCTCAATTTGTTATAAATGTCGTCTCTTCTACTTGGATTTACCAAAGGACAGCGGGACAATCTCCCAAAATTGACATGATGTCAATGTTTTCGTTCTTGGGAAAAAAAAACCCGCGGCGCTGAAAAAGGAATACAATGCATACGGTATTGAATCAAACAAAAAAAAATTATTGAATGCATAGTATCGTGATGCATGATTGTCTGTCCAATAGAAAGAACAAGCAGATGTTCCTTAATATGGGATATGCCCTCCCCTAACTGCAATAGTTGTTTCGCACCGTCTCCACATACTCAGAACCAGCTGGTCCAACATTTCTTAAAGTAGGAGTGCCCATTCCGCAATCAGCATCTGTTGGGTGTTCTCCGGAGGATGTAAGCATGCTGCAATGCGTCTCTCCAAAGCATCCCACACATGTTCAATCGGATTTAAACTAGGAGAGTAAGCTGGCCAATTCACTTCCCATTAGCTCCTAAACAGCAAGACTCCGATAGGGATTGTCATCCACAAAAATGAGGTATGGGCCAATGGCACCTTGGAACAGACGCACATGAGGAAGGATACCTCCTCACCGGTTACAGAGCCTCTGTCGAAAACGCGGAGCTCAGTTCACCCTTTCAGCATAAGGCTTCCCCAAAGAAGAACTCCAGGACCACTGTAACTGTGTCTTTCCTTGATGTTTAGGATAAAACCGGGTTTCGACCTTCCTCCAAATCAATGTTGAGAATCGCTTCTGGTACTGAACCGACTCTCATCCGTAAATAGGACACGACTCCATTGATCAGTTATTGTGATCTCTGCACCACTGTAAAAGGTGACCAACTTTCACCGGGAGGTAGCGTTCAGGACGGCGGGCAAATAGGCCCCCTTTGTGAAGACATCTGGTCACAGTAAACCGTTGCCCCGTTGCTGAGCTCTTTCTGGCTGTTGTCGGCCTCTTTTCGCCTGCAGGACGATATATCAGTATCCCCTGCAGTCGTCTTCCTCGGCCGACCACCACCAAAACTTCCTAACAGCTATACCTGTGGTTTGGAACGCTTTCCAAGCGCGCGAAACGACACTTTTGTAGATTCCGAACTTTGCAGCTATACTGGTGACAGTACGCCCCTCCTCCAGCTTTCCGATCATTCTTCCAAGTGCGAAGTCGTCCAGGTGATTTCTTCTATCCATATTTCATGAACTCACTCACTGACACTTGCAGCGAATATGTTGAATTTCGTCTCCGCCCTTCCTTTTATTCTACTGTTGAGTTGCGCAAGCCGACATCACGCGTTTTGCATACGCTTACGTCGCATCTGACGTTTTGTTCCCGATATTTGCATACGTATGACGTTTGTGCTGACTTACGTGTTCATTATACTGATCTCCAGACCTATTTTTCTGCAATTTCATGGCTACCTGCTAAATTTTTACATAGTTGCTTAAGTTTTGTACACCAGTGTACTTCTCGCCATTCCAATGGAAATGTGTTTGCTAATTATTTTAATACACTCATATTTTGTTACTGATACTTGCAAATGTTGAAAAAAAAAACCCAATTCTATTTAATGATGGAAACGTCTGCATGTGTTTACTTTAAAGCACAAGTTCCCAAAGAAGGTGGGATGGTAGCGAATTCAAAGACAAATAATGAGCGTTAAAGAAGTGAAGAGAGGCGGCTCTTCACTTAAATTATACACCTTCCAACCCCCAAATCCAACAATGACTTATGCTCATCGACCGGTGGAGCTACCTTATATCACACTAATAAAAGAAAGCCAAATTAGTTATTATTCAGCTTTTATATATGGTTAAATTTGCACCATATCCAAATAAAAAACAATGAAAATGACATTAAAGAAAGAAAAATTATTTAATGGTAGTAATGCCTTCTTTAAAAACCAAAATCCAATGTTTGTTTTAAACATGGTCCCTGTTGCTTTGAGTTTTCAATTGTTTATTTGTTATTGAGGAACGTGTGATATACCTAAAAATTTTCTCACACTTTGCATTACTATGCGGAATCGTTAAAACTAATAAGATGAAATCCGACAGTTTGTTCTATTTAAAATATCTATCACTGTTCTTTATTTGTCCAATCCAATGCACTTTTACAAGAATTTCAGTAGGAAGTTCTTGTTGCAGACTATAAAATTCTGATTGCATTGTTACTATTAGTCTCAACTTGGCAGCGAAGAAAAATTTCGGAAGTTTTTCACAAGACGGAAAATTTCATGTTTTTCTCTTCGAAGATCCGCAAATTTATATTATTTACTCCGGAAGCCTAAAAACTGGTTAAAAATCCGGTGTCACCGGGTTTAAGCTGGAGAGGTGGCAGGTTTGATAATTTAATATCTATCTATCTATCTAATCTATCTATATATATATATATATATATATATATATATATATATATATATATATGATGCATTTAAAAGTAATCATTTGAATCTTACTGTATTTTCAAATCAAAATTTCGTGAATTTCACTCCAGGTCACCGTTTAGGGATAGAGTACAGAAATCTGAATTGCATCTCTTTATCGTCGTGGACTAAATAAAGGGACATAATGAACGTAGATATTGACGAATTATGTTAATGAATTTGGAATAAGTCATTAACAGTCTAAAACTTTACCATCTCATTGTTTTTTTAAAATTCGTATTCATTTTATGCTTATAAACAACTTTTTACTGATTTTGGCGAATGTTTTAATAGTTTCTTAATATATAAAAGAATATAAAAAATAAGGTTATAAAAGAAAGATAGATAATAAGCATATAAAAAATACAGTCTACAACACTATTTTAACATTTGGTAAGAGGGGGCGTTCTTCTTGTAAAGGCCCGGAGCCTCTGCAAATATATTTTGCTCAAATTTTTGTCCATTGATTCTTGTTATATTTTTCCAATAGAGTCACTTATATAGACGTCAATATTGTAAATTTATATTAATCTTCAAAAAGTATTGTTACAGTGAAGTTCAATCCTGTCAACCCCAATATCTCGCAATAATATATCAAGCTTATCGATCGGGATTAGTATAGTATATACTAATAAAAAATTGTATAAAGGAAAGCGAAATTTTATAGTATTCAATTTCTAAGAAAGGGTAATTTTGTACCATATTCAAGAAATCATGATACTAGAACAATGAAAAGTTTAATGATATTACCTATTTACATTTTTTTCCTTTTGTACTACATTGATTTTTGAAGATTTTGCTTAAAAAAAAATATCAAATGTTGCTTCAAAACAGGGTCCTTGTTGATTAGAAAATCAAATTTTAAACAATTTGTTATTGGAAAATAGAAAATTTTCACACAGCTAAAAATCTTCCCACATTCTGTATTACTACGTGGAATTATTAGAATTAATAACAAAATCGGAGTTCCTTATGTTTAAAATATCCACCACTTCTCTTTATTTGTCGAATCAAATGTCAGTGGGTATCGACATGCCACCAGTATTGTAGAAATTTATCGATACAGACTGCAAAATTCTGTTTGTAATCTGATCTAAATTGGCACTAATAGCTCCAATTTGGCCTTGACACCCCCTCCCTCCCCTTGTGTGCGAAAGCCGTAGAGCTCCAAACACAAAACAATTTGGCACAGCTGCAGAAAAATATCCTTTCATTGTTACACAAAAGTTACAGAAAGTTTAACAATTTCACCTAAAAAAAGTCTGGTAAATTGTACATTTATCCTGGAAACCTTAAAAATGGTTAAAATCGGAGAGTTGACCAGTTATTCCCGCCACCTCCTTTGGTGGCCGTGAAAACGCCCTTCGACGCTTATGGGTAAGACCGGCCCTAGATCAGTTAACGGACGATTGCGAAAAGCAGATTATGGGCCTGTCTCACCAACGTAGTTTAACAGTTAACCGCGATTAACCCAACCAAAGGTGGGACACAATTCTCCGTTTAAAACATTAATCATGATTAGGCGTTAATCAACTTTGGTGAGACCCAGTACGTAACTTTTAATATTTTAAACGCTCAAAAGTATATACCTAAATTGTCTTACATATTTTTTACTCAACCTCTTGTAAATATTTCTCAAGATATTCTTTTACCCAAATTACTTTTGGGTTTTTCATCTTTCTAAACAGAAATTCAGAGTTTCTGCAATGTATCATATGTTGTTTGGAAACCTCGATTTATTTAAAATAATTATGCGTGTTGATCCAATTCATTCCATTCTGTCGACTACTTTCAATCTCAAAATTTATGATGTAAACTGGTATCAGTATGCATGTTAATACGCTGGAAACCGAGAAACCGTCATGTGAAACATTTAAAGTATATTTTTGAGGGGATTTTCTTATGTACTAGTTCAGAATTCCTTACGGTGCGAATATGAATGTATGCAATACAACAGGTTTTGGAAACCTACATTAAAAGGTAATCTACTTTCTGTTGCTAAATAACTACTTTATTATTGCAGTATTACTAAACTAATCCTTTGAATCCGGGAGTTTCATACAAATGTTATGAAGAATTGGAACAAATCAGTAGTATTCCGCCGATTTCAACGATGTGACTTTTCAACTATTATAATTCAGTATAAAGTGAGATCTTCGTGTATAAAATGAAAGTGTCTGTGCCATTTGGGGAAAATGAAAGCATTCAAATTATTCATTTTATATTTTATTAATAGTGCTGTAAAAGCTAAAACTGTCAGAAAAAAAATATATAAAATTAGTCCACTGCTAATGATATCGTGAACTAGATTCAGCAAAACAAAAAATACTTTATTTAATGCAGTAGTAGTACAATAACAAACATATGAAAGACAGTCAAACATAGTTTATGAAAATTTAAGTTAAAACAAACAAATGAATGAAAATGACTTTTCTGACAAAAAGGATGTGGTAGTAGAACACTCACCACGGCACTTGAGAGTTGATCTTTTTATGTGCACAAGTAGTTTTTCTTTCAAATTCATTTTTTTTTCAACAGCGGATTTAACAACAAAACAAATCACTCCTGAGTAGGAATTTTATAACAGAATTAATAAATTTATTGACTAGTTATAAGAAAGCTAGGCCCCCAATCAGTGACCTTTTTCTAAAAAATATTTGGATCAATAGAGAATGATAAAAAGATTAAAAAACAGTGGTTCCCATATCTTATACCCATGCTGTCAAATTTCTGTATGAAGTGCTTACGAAAATATGTCCTAGCAATTTTTTTGTCCTCTTTCAGAATTGTTTTGAAATCTGCCACTTCTCTAAAGCACCAGAAGATGGCGAAATTAGAAATGAGCACCTTATGCAGCATTTGGGGCTATGGAAGCCTTTATTTACAATAACTGCAGAAGAATAAAACAAGTACAAATTTGCTCAAATTACTTGTGATGGCAGAAGTCACATGTAATACTGTTATCTCAAAGAGTTTTTTCTTCTTTTTTAAAAAAAATGGAATGTACACTAAAAATGTGTAATAAGCTCTTGTACCACTATAAAGATGGATCCAATCAATCACAACACATGCACAATGATTTATAACATGCAATTTTTAAAATATTAAGCTTCATGTAGTTCCGTGTCAGTACAAAGACATAATAGGATATTGAACTATGTGTTTCATCATGGAAAGCAGGTTTCTCCACAGCTTCCAACACGATAATTAACAGATCTGTAGATTTTAATAACACGATTATCAAAAATTGGACAAGGCAAAATACATTTTGTTCTTCTGAAAAAAAAATAAAATAATAAAAAATAAAAAAGTAAAATAAAAAGGGGAGGAGGGACTGAGTGGAGAACACCTGGTTGAAATGACTAAACATTTAGGTTAGATAATTTGTCTACACACACAATACAAACACTACCACTTTTACGAGATATGTTGATTAATGATGCAATATATATTAAGTTTAACATTGACATTTTTAACACATAAATTTAATAAAAATTAACAAAACGTTTCAACACAAAAAAACTGTCAAATTGCAGAACAATGAAAATTGAGCCTGCACAGGTGGCTGACAAAAGAAAAAAAGACCTCACAATCTGCAGGTGAATACAAAACTGAGGCCACAAAACACGTACAAAAAATAGTCTCAGTTGTATACAAAAATAAGTTCTAACATTGTGCAAGCACAGCATTTCCATCTCTTCACTTTAAAGATTATTGTCAGCCATGTGCAAAAGAAAAAAAAAATTCCTTGGCACAAAAACTACCGATAGCCTTCCCAGGGGTCGTACTTCACAATTTCAACTGTAAAATGCTTCAGTTTTGCTAAAACTTTAACCCCCCCCCTTTCCCACAAAACAAACTTCTGTTTAGTACGACCCCTGGATTTTACAGTGCCACTTAGAACATTGACACATTAAGGTGTTGACTGCAGAAAAATCAATGCATGTGGAAATGCACAACAGTTAAAAAATGCTATTTCAAAACACCGAAATCTCCAATTTTGTTTCATATTTATAACATACAGTACTGTAAAACACATGTACAAAAATCGCTGTCATCAGAAAATAGCTCAAACATGGTGTAAAAAGCACTGTTAACTTGTTTTCCACAGAATTGAGCACTACAGTGGCTACATACTTAAAAAAAACTTTAAAAATTTAAAAACAAACTGTGACAATGCACACTACTTTACCTATGCAGGAAATGCATATTTCAAAAGATTCATAATCAAAGAGTGCAATACTAACCATAGGCAGACCACTCAGGTAGAGTAAGGGTCAAAATAAAGTGTTAAAAACATTCAATTACAATAAACAATAACATTAAAAAATAAGTTAATACATAGCAATAAAATTCATTTAGAATATATAAGTATTGAAGGAATTTGAGATCATGTCGTTGAAGCAATAAGATAAATGAAAAAAAAATTCTAACAAGCATGCAAAAAATCAGTCATCTGAAAACAAAAACAAAGAAAAAAAAAAGAGGAATGATTGCATAAAATCATATTATTGCATAACTCTCGAGGTAGAATTTAAAAACATAAATTAAGAGGAATTCCTAAAGCTTGAAACAAATAACAAACAATAAATCAACTGCCAGATACACAACCATAAATAAATGAAAAGCTTAAGTCTGCTGCCATTCTATTAAGCATTCAATAAATAACACAAAACACCACATATTTCAAACATCTTATTGCAAACATTCGTACGCACTTATTGCTAATAACTGTGCTGAAACAAGTATCTTTGGTGAAAGGAAAAAGTGCATTTGCTGGCATACTGGCCAATGCTTAAACAGTATTTATAAAGACCAGTGTAAAAATACAAATTTCTATTTCATGTTAAGATTAACATACGAATAAACATTGACTTCAATATATGATTGTATAGTATAGGCAATACACAGTACAACTCAAATTACAAATATGTCGCACCAAGTGATCGCCACATGTTGGCTGTTATTAAAGGATCAGTTTTATCCTTAACTTGGTCCAATTGGTATCAGTGCGATCTTCAGCAAACAAACTTCAAACAATAAACAAAACTAATTCTATCAAATTTCACAACGGTAACTTGTATTCATTGCTTAGAATTAACTAGTTAAATACAACAGAGACTAAGTTTGTGTGACTTGAGATACAACTATCAGATCTTGATATAACAACACTTTTTTCACTTACAATACTTAAATATATCTGTTTGGGCAGGTAATAAGAATATAAATAAGTCAAACACAAAATTTAATAAACACTAAAATTAACAGGGAAATTGGCACCCATGTTAAAACATAACTATATAAAACCTGGAAGTTACAGTACAGGAGAGAAAAAAAATACCTGCACGTTATTGGAAGAGAACAGACCTGGTGCATGTGACAGGTCACAAAAGGCAAAAGGTAGATGCTGTAGTCCAAGCATTTCATTAAGGCAGAAAATTCAGGCTGGCAGAGTGTTCAACAACTGTTTTCAACAAGTGGCCCCAATCTTCAAAGAGATCACAGGAAAAAAGTTTTACAATGCATCTTTGGCTTAACCAGTTTTTATTAAAAAGTTATAAATAAGTTAAAACATCGTTAGAGTTTAACATAGCACAAAAATTTGTGGGAACAAGCAATGGAAGAAGCATCAATAGTAGCTGCTGACTAATATGACTAGGGCCTGCAATACCATTTCATCAACTGCAAAAAAATATGGTATTTTCTTTTTAAAGTAACTACTTGAATCTCGTACCCAACATAACAATGTCTGTTAAAGTAAGAGGACACTTGTAAAAAAGAAAAAATTAGTTTCATCCTGTGCCCCTTCGCTAACAAGTGACAGCTGCTATGTGGATTCCGAACAAAAAAACTGTTGGCCACCATTTGTGCAGCAGTAAGAGACAACACCAACAGTTTAGAAATCTTAAAAAACAACTCTTTCGAACAAGCTGTTAATCATTACATTCAGAAAATGCAAGCACAGAAAAAAATGCCATCCAACCCCTGCCATATCCTCACATTTGCAACAGCTGCCAGAGTTCCAAAAAGGCAATAATTGAGTAACATTTCATATACAACAACTTATAAAGCTGACTTTAGATCCCTATACCAGGGATCTGCATATAACGATAGATGTACAAGCGATAGTCTTTGCTAGCAAGCACCACAGAGCCATCATCCATCAAGGCAACGTCAAAGCACTGGGCATGCTTCACCTTGCTTTCGGAGGCATTTACCAGCTGTCCGTCTTGAGTGAATATTGTTATGTTGAAGTTGTTGTGATTGTCAGCTACTAAAATTTCCCCATTCTGGTTTATGCAGACACCAATTGGATAGTTGGTTAGACCCTCTCCTCCAATTTGACGCAGGAAAACACCGTCATAGTTAAAAACCTTCACACAGTGAGCCCTATTATCACTGATGAAAATCTCCTGTTTGTCATTGACCACAACTCCATTTGGGAACTCTAGGTGCTTAGAGCAGCCAAATTTCTGCAAGACATTTCCAAGTTGATCAAAGATAATGACACGCATCACCTTGCACTCAACAACAATAATGCGACCTTTAATGTCCACAGTCACTCCGCGAGGATGCTGAAGAATATTGGCTCCAAACTTCCGAACAAACTGCCCATATTGGTTATAGATTTGTATTTGGTGAGTAGGGCTTCTCTCAGTCACTATAATATCACCTGAAGTTTTGACTACAGCTACCCTATTAGGATATAACAGCTGACCGTCACGCTTGCCACATTCTCCAAATTGAAATTTGAATCGCCCCTCTTTGTCAAATATTTGAATTCTGTGATTATTAGTGTCTGCTACAATGATGTCATTTTGAGCATTCACAGCTACTCCACTCGGTTCAGTAAACTGTCCTTCCATAACACCAAACTCTCCAAATTTGCAATGATAGATCATCTTTTGACGTTTAATTTGAGATTTTAGAGGATACATACTAGCAGAGATGAATTTAGATGTTAAGTCAATAACTGGTTCTGTGTTCATATGAAACGAATCTGCACTGCCATTTTGAAAAATATCAGTTGGACCACTTGACCACTTTTCATATGGGCTGATATCACTTAAGCTTGTTGAAAAGGGCCCTAAACTGTTTGCAGAACCAAATCTCTTAGATATAATGTTTGACTCATATACATGTCCATTCTGATAGGTGCGATCAGAATTCACCACACCATTTGGTCGTGCAATTGGCTGTGGTTTGGTTGTTGGGGCACCCTCAGAGTTATGACGAATGTAACCAAAAGTGTTCCTAACACCAACTTGGATGGCCTGATAATTGGACAGGAACTCAAGATCCATAGATTGCATGTTGACCTCTGGATTGTAAGCTATTATGGCTTGTAATTTAGAATCAAGGAGCTGTTTAAACATCAATATTTCAGTATTACTGGAATATTTCATAATGCGGTCAACAAACAGTGACATTTGCTGTACTCGTTCAACCATTTCTTGAACTTTATTACCAACTAAAGTTAAAGAAACCATTTTGGTATTGTACAGATCTTCAAGTTCCTTCATTAACTCTTCTTTACGTTCTTCTAATACAGAACAATAGAAATTAAATGTGTCTGTAATTTCTGTTTGTGCTTTGTGGTACTGCATTTGTAGACGTGTTGAAAAATGATCAACAGATTTGGCTGCATTTCGTAAGTCATTTGTTTTGGCTTTACTTTGTTCAAGTAACTCACCAAGGATTTCAACTTGCCTTGGACCTACCTCAGATATGTGGTCATAGTCGTGAAGCCCTTTAGGATGATCATTATTTGTGCATTCTTTGCAAATGGGAATATCACATGTCCTACAAAAAAATCTCAAAGTTTCATTCTTGTGTCGAGTACAGCACAGAAGTTTATCTGTCTTAAAATCATCTTTATTTGCCTGCTCCTTTAGGTTGACGACTTGGTGTCCTTCAAAACAATGCATGTATTGATGAGCCATGACACAATTTCCACACAGGTAATTAGCACAATCAAAACAACGTGCAACAGCGTGTGTATCTTTTGTTTTGCAACCAGTGCAAGAGAGGGGAGAACCTTCTAAAGATGCTGAAGTCTCAAGAACGTTACTGATGGCGTAGTCTGAGAGAAGGCCTGATATACCTTGCGGTGGAAGGGTACAATCTTGTTCACACTTGGGGCACTGGATCTTCTCAAGGTTATCTTGGATCTTTTCTAGACAAGGCTGGCAAAAAGTATGGAGGCAAGGCAAAACCTTTGGAGCAGTGTAGGTCTCCAAGCATATGCTACACTCGGTGGCTAGATTTTCGGACTGAGTCTGGTCTCCAAATGACCCTAACTGAGGGGATCCAAATAATGATGAATCAGGCAGAGAAGGAGTGGGTGATGCCATTATGAGAGTTGCCTTACTTTATGGAAGAACCAAACTAGGTGGAAAAGAAAGAACAGTTAAATATTATATTTATTAAAATATTCCAGTTTAATTATTTTAAGCATATTTATAAATTTTAAATAAACAATGAAAATTTTTTTGGTTGTTTTAGCTTAGAACAATAACAAATACTGTTCTTATGAATTCTACTCATTATCTTTCACAAAAAGCAACTAATAATTACTAATTTAGTATTTTGGATACATTTCGAATTTTATCAAAGATATATATATATAAAGTCAGTTATAAATCATTCCTATCATCATATTAAAACAATTTTTTTACAAGTGGATTTTCTGTTGGGAGATTTTTTTTTTACTAAATGCATAAACTAAAAATTAATAAGAAACTTGACAAGGAATTGGCTCCTAATGTGGCATTTTACCCATTACTGGTAAATATAAATATATATATATATATAAACATTTAAATGTTGCAAATTAAATTTTTCGGGTGATATCCTCATAATATTTACCATTGACATGCATATTGCAGACCTGATCATTGGAAATAATAAACTAATGTTATTTGTCACAATGTTCATCACAATATTTATTACCAACTACCTGCTAGCTAAGTTGGTAGTACTTCGTTAAAAATTTACTAAAATATAATCAGCTGTTTAAACCAGCCATTCTATTGTTATTTACTCTCCTCTTGCTCATGTTTTGCATGCATAGTATCAAATTACTGATTTAGCAAGGCATTGAATGTACCAAGTTGAAAAACATAGTAAAATTTTGCAAAAATTAAAATAGTTAATTCCCGTAAAGAGAATGACCCCTTCCCCCCACGTAAGAAGCGGCTAAAATGCAACTTTTCAGATGTTTGCACTCCATTAAACTATTAAAATGTTCTCCAAAGTGTTCTTTGTGCTCAGATTTTGGATATAGAGTCCACAAGGAGATTTTATATTCTCGTGATAAATTAAGATCAAGTCCTTTACAAAGCATAATTTGAGCCATATTCCAGACGCAAGCCCACTATTCTAATAAGAGATTGAATCAGTAACCACTAGATAGTATATCTATTGGTTACTGAACCAGTGGTTTGTAATCCAGCATTTAGGATCAATTATAAAACACGACAACTCTCGGTTGGCTTCCCAATAACAAAATCGTAGTTACTAATTAACACGAAATATCAATAATCAAGATTCTAAAAACGAAACTTCCATGACATGAAAACGACTCTGCCGCGAAGAGCGTAGTTCTAGATGGAGATCTCAATCTCCTTTTAGTAGGTTCTGATCTCATCAGTCCCCATGTAATCCTAAGTTTACCCCAACGCTCCAAAGCAACCAAGTGGTATCACATCATAGTTCTTAACTTTTCCAATCACCCAGCTAACTACATATTTCTAATCAGCCTTTTCCTCTTCATAATATGTATTATAAAATTATCCAGTTAACTTTATTAACTGTTCTGCGGATCATTATAAGAAACCCGAAATCCACTCTCTTTACCTTTATTAGCATGAAGCTATAAAGGTAAAGAGATATTATTCTAGCTATTATAAAAGCAATTAGAATACACGCGGGTGAAAAAAAAATCCCTAAGGAACTGTATTCGTTGAATTGCTTGAATCTATTAGAACTGCTTGATTTTTTAAAATTAAATGTATAGCTTGTTAAAGAGGAATAACGGCAGCTTTTCGGATCGAATTTAGTGTTCGTATAAAAGCGGTGGAAATTGAAATAATCTGATAACATTATAAAATCGCCGAATGAAGAAAGAAAAAAAAAAATCCATCCTAAATATAACAAAACTTTTTGTAACAAAGAAATTTTGTACACAGAAACAATGTAAAAAATTCCCATTCATCTTGTTTATCGAGACTCGGCAGCAACAGAAGTTCACTGATCAACCCTTTTGTTACGCAAAAACATCACTTTCAGCCTGCATAAGAACCTTTTTGAATATTCGGTTGTCGATGGTATTTCAATTTAAGAGATGAATGAATACCAGGAAAATTTGTTTTAATTACTCGTAAATTTTACATGTAAGGAAATAATGTTTACAACACACCTCAAGTCATGAATAAAACGAACTATCATACTTTGTCTTTCAAAGTAACTGACAAAATTGGATTATGTTAAAAGACTGACAATGGGATGGCTCTATGTCAAGGATTCAAATTATTAAAAATGAAGATTCTTTCTCGATAAGTACAAACGACATTTTAAAAAAGCAGCGCGAAAGAATGAAATCGTCAGGCATCACGTCAGTATGACACTATTGAGAAATCTCCCACATTCCCTGAAAAATAGATTTCTACACCACTAAGGAACGACATATTATAAGCAACATCATAAAACATATTCAAACAATCAAAGCCTAAACTCATTGAAAGACTGATGTAGAAAGCGAGTGAGATCAAAATATCCAAAGAAACCATCTTGTTTACATACAAATAAACCAGGAAAAAGACATTTCAAGTGACAACTTTGCTTTTCCCAATAAAAGGTCGTTACGAGAAAAGCGAAATAAATTTAATGCATTACACAATTTTTAGAATAATATAAAATGTTTGTTATTAATGTTTTATAAAATGAGGTAATGATTTTAGTTATATAGTTTTGATTTTAGTTTATTGTGTGAACCTCATTTTACTTAATGAGGTTCCCACAACAAAAAATATTTTACTTCAATTTCATTTTAAAATGTAGCTATTAATAGATGCATCTCACAAGTTATCTTGAGAAATTTCACATCACCCCCAAATTTCCTGCAACTGTTTTAAATTTTATTTAAAGGCATGATTCGAAATGACAAAAGTTTTTCAAGTTAGAAGCTTATTAAAGAACTTTAAAATTTTTATTCTTACTAAACTGAATGAGTTAAATCGAAGAAAACGTCTTCGAAAGGTACTATGACCCAAAATCTCTCAAAGAAATAAGGCTGGTACTTTGCAGATGGAATAATTTATGATATTTCAAAGATACCTTACACAGGGTTCCCACTTTTTTTCCAGTACAAAAATTAAGGACCAAAGTAACTTTTTTATAGGACCTACTTAAAATACACGACATAAACCCTATCTCCCGAGGAGAATATTTTAATGATTAGGAACCAGACAAGGCATGTTCAATAAATACCCTACAATATTTCACAATTAAGTTTTTATGCAATATAAGATAAATCTATTTGACAATTTAAAAAAAAGTGTACATCTAAAGTTCTTTGAGTGATCAAACTAAAAATAAATTGTGAATAAAAACATTATAAACAGTATTTCCTGAGGGTTTAAAAATGACATATACACACACACTAGCTGATTATACCCGGCGTTGCCTGGGAAAGAAAAAAGTTTTAGACTTTTCTATTACATTCAATGCAAGGAAAATTAAACTTCCATAAGTAACTGAAATATCTACAAACCCCCATCTCCATGCTTCGTTTAATTAAAATCTGAATGACTGTTATGACTGTTAGCGAGAAGTAGAGGCCAAGGAAACTTTTTACTTTAAACCTTTTCAGTATACAAAAGATTATATAAGAAAACTGACACGAGACTGTGGAGAAATTGATCGCATTCCAATTTAAAGGATCTTTGACGAAAATTAAGTAGTTTTAAGGGTCCTTAAAAATGGAAGCGAAAATTAAGAACTTTTAAAGACCGTGGCAGAAAGAGCGTCATTTGAAAGGGAACTCTTCGAAAAACGGAAAACCAAATGTCTTCCCCAAATACGTTACTTAGATCGAGAAGTAGAGGCCAAGGAAACCTAATGACAAATAGGATTTCAATTAGAATGCTAATCATCGTAAGGTTTTCAATTCATTTTTATAATTGATTATATTCATTTCCAAATAAACATTCAGTACAAACAAAATGAGACTGACATCTACAAACATTACAATTACTTTACCATTATCTTTAATTTGCCATTTTTTAAAAAAGATACATATCATTAAACAAACCAGAAACCTATGACATGCAGCTATCATATGTAAAATTCTTTTAATTTTACATGCAGTTTGCTAGCAAAGAAAGCTATAATAATTATTAAAAAGATGCTAATGTTCGAACTGATCAGAAAATTTTAGCACGTCACTTACAAAATTTTCTGGATATCTGGATTGCAAAAAAATCAAAATATTTTTCTAAATTAGACATATAAAGAGACATACATTTATCATTTTATCCACAAAAATTTCATAAAACTTTTTACAATCGTATATCAAACTTGATTAAAAGCTTTAAGCTGCGCTCAAACCATTATATATATAATATATATATATATATTAAAAAAGGGGTGGGAAGCAGACAAATTAGACCGGCCGGTGCTGTCACGTTTGACAGCTGATACAGCCGAGCCAACAGTGGGATTCCAAACTACCCACATACACATATTACACAAAATGTGTTCAAAAATGAGGATTTCATTACTACTGTCTTTCTTGAAAAAAAAATGTAATTATTCAATATCAAAATTTGCTATATTTAAAAAGTTTAAAAAGAAAAAAAAATTTAATTAAGAGAAAAATAGCTAAGTGACTTACGATTGCCGTATGACAGTAAATAAAATATCCAAAATTAAAAGGTCAACTAAAAAGGATTTATTAGGGCAAATTTTTACAAAGAAGAAAATATAAATAGAAGTACAACTGTATGAAATTTAAAACAAACCTTTAATATAAAACATTCTTACATTCAGCTCAAAATTCTGTTTTATATTAATACATTAGAAAAAATAAATTGCATGCATCACAGTATAAGAAACTATCTACGACATTTATTTATGTGAGAGCAAGGAAGTGTTTTTTTTTTTTTTTTTTTTTTTTTTTTTTTTAAGTTGTAAGCGAAGCGATTTCAGAAACGACTACTGCAGTTAAAATTTTCAACTGAAATGACAGGTTTAAAAGCACCGAAGTAAATATAAATAAAGCAAACTGCGCACTTGAAAAACATTTCAAAATATTACAATTTTAGCACATTTTTGGCGACACTGGGGGTAATAAGACAACTAGAAGTGAAAAGGGAAATGAGTTCCACGATCGACGTCATTTGACAGGTGTACATCAACTCCATTTACTAACCCATCTGATGGGAAGATCATCTCAATATCAGATCCTTCTGTTCAATTCCAGGAATAAATTTCATCTTTTGACAGCGTTTCTGATATTTTCAAACGCCATATTGATAAAGCAACAGCAATAATATGCGCAAGAAGAGAAACCTGCAGAACCGAAAGCGACATAAATAAAGGCTGCAATCAGACTCTAGTTATCGCACTTACCTTTGCATAGATAGTTATCCCGGAGAGACTGGCAAGAGGCGCTAGCGAGCTAGCCCGCCATCTTACGAGTGTAGTGAGTGAGATAGCCTCGCTGCCAGAGCCCCGCTACCGTATCAATAGGACAGGGTTGCCCGCCACACTCCAAACTCCGCCAAATCAAGCCGCGCTCCAAAACTCCTCTTTGCATACATGCTACCAATTCTCATATTCCTTGACGCACAATCAAATATGCTCATGATACATCCACAATTGAAAAATTATTCTTAGCACCACCCTCCAATTTTTGTCGTTTGTCTACATTCCAACAAAATATTTCAATGACAATCCCCTTCGGAGCTATTTAGATCTACAAAAGTTAACATTTTCTAATCACTATTGTCAATATAGGAATGAAAACTACACAAGACCCATTTTCCACCAACCAGGTTTTGCATATTAATAGCTATTTTGTGGGAGAAAGTAAAACTGGATATAAATTTGTACTTAAACTATTTTTGATAAACAGGTTCCCACAAGATCAAAAACTACTAAATTTAGAAACAAAAATCAGGTGCAGTTGGATCTAATTAAGATCACTATCACAACCGACTCTAGAATAAGCTGGAAATCCAAGAACAGCTGAGAAATACTAAACGGTTGCCCCGACATATCCAATCATTTTCAAATGGTTTGGAACTTCCGGCACGGTTTTTGCAATTATAATGCACAAATAAATTAATAAAAACAACATACAATTTTCGTCTCACATGGTCAATGAGCCACTAAGGAAGATAAATGTCAAGTTTCGATGATGTAAACATGTTCCCTCCATTGTATTCCTTTTTCATATTTTAAGAGATTTTACTTTCGGAACTTTTATTTTATTATATATATTAGTGCCAGAAATAAGAAACATTAAGATTATGTATATGTTGTACAACAAAAGACTTTTGAAATAACAAACGGGTTTAGCGAAAATAGTAAAAGACATTGTAGGTATATCCATTTTAGATACTATATGAGTATTTATAAAAATGTATAACCTAATCGTAATTTATGAAAGAATATCCGATTTTTGAATTTATCCTTCGAATCATTTTATCAAAAGTTGACACATAGAAATGAGGCCATTATTAAATTGAGGAGACGATGGCGCACATCTTTATTTCTTTTTGAAAATTTTCGGATGTGACAATATGCGAGTGAAGCTGAGAGCGCCGCTACGACGCCAAATGTGGCGCACAACGTTTTCGAAAAGCAAAAGGTGAACGTGCGCTACGGTCGCTGCGCAACAGGAGGAAATTTAATCAGTATCCCTGATTTTTATTTCTTCTGCGTTCAAGATCAAGATTTCGTCTCTAGAATTTCAAAACAAACAAATAAGGCGGATCACTCGAAACGGGGGGAATCAAGACCCCTTTGAGCCCCGCGGACTTTACTACACTAATTTGACGTAACCTAATTTACGACCTTGAATGTCTGACCCCGAGCGAAAATCGAGGTAAACGCACTCGCAGGATGGGCATCACTCATGTGTTCAAAAGGATTTGCTGGTCAAAGACATCGGGGAATGAGTCAAAACAGAAATAATTCAGATTCTTTGCAAAATGCCTCAAATCGAACACGCGCACAGGTGGCGGGA
>JAGEOH010001049.1:0-25000 GCA_032207245.1 Pardosa pseudoannulata
GACCCAGATGAACTATTGCTATTAGTTTCGGCTTTGCTCAAAGAAGTTTTTTCTTCATCCTTGCATAAGTTTGGACAAAGAATTGGTAAATGTTTTTTAGAACAAACTAAGCACCGGACTCTCATTCCGCATTTATCAGCACGACAATTAATTCGAAGACATGTTAAACACGCTTTCATTTTGATTATTTTATCTTTTCTGTCTTTTAAACTCATTTTTTGAACAGTGAAATAATCGCTACTTCTATGTGTGCCCTTTTTGCAAAATAAGCAAAATACATTTCATCACTTTTTGTTTGGGCTACTAAAGCGGAAGCTGTCGCGACAGGTGGCCGGTAGACTCTCGCACATTTTCTGTTTTAACTTTTGATGTTTTATTATTATCTGGAGTACTAAATTCCTTAACAATGCGAATTCGATCACTACATATGACTTCGTTTCGAAGGAACTGCATTAATAATTCTAGATCGTGTGTATTTTCATTCGTTGAACGAGAAATTGAATTTCTTTCTCTTTCCCAGGCAATTAAAATATTTTCAGGAATAGAAGCTTCTACTAGGGGATAGAGCATGCATGCGTATTTTTCTTTAGTTACGCCTAAATTTTTTAAACAACGCAATTGAGTATCTAATTGATCAACTAAATTAATAAAAGAAATGTTTTGCGATTGATTTAAAATTAGTTTTAACAGTTCGCGAACATACAACTCAATAAGCATTTTATCATCTGCGAAACGTTTTTTTGGATTTTTAATGACAGATTTATAATCACTTTTAGAAACTTGATAAGATTTAAAGAAATCGAAAGCCTTACCTTTTGTGGTTTGCATTAGATATGCAAATTTCACGTCGTCCTCTATATTAGGATCCTCATCGAGTTTCTGAAACATTGACCAAAATGAAAACCAATTTTTTGGATTACTGTCAAATTCAACCAATTCGAGTTTTGGTAAATTTATGCTGAGTCGATTTGTAGGTACTGGTGTATTATTTTCAAAAGATTTCACAAACTCTTGAAAACGTAATTTTGCAGAAATAAAGTTATCACGATACCTTTCGCATTCTTCAAGTTCATGTTCCAAAATTTGTTCAACATTTGATGACTTACTTTCATCTCCACCTGCTTTGTTTTCATCCGGATTTGAAGTAAGATATTTCAAAACAATTTCATCGTTGTCAAACAATCTTGCTGATTTTTCCTCTAACTTGGCAAATGCCAGCGATGCTGTTTGAATATTTTTACTTGTGATCGAAGTATCCAACTCGGTAATAGTTTTCGTCACAGCCGGAGAACTTTCCGCTGAATAATACAGTTTTTATCCATGTTTTCTTTACGTTGGAGCACCACAATATTAGGAATCGGGGTGTTAGGCTGTTAGTTTGGAGAAATCCAGTGCGAGCCACGTTTTCGTTTTCTAAGTTTTTTATTCAACGTAACAGTTCAACAACGTAACAAAGGACGGACAACAGAACAAATACAGGTACATTATCTCAACTTTTAAAACGCGCGCACAGCGCCATCTGTTGAGATGAAATTATTAGATTGCTTGGTTGGAAGTCACAACAGAAAGTCTCCGCATTTCCACCTGTTAGCTTAGTTCGATTTACAACGCCAACACCTGTCTAATAATGCACTTTTATCAGTGGCGTCTCAACACCCGGATAAGATGAAATTAGTTCATAAAGATTATACGTTGTATTATATTTTGATACTTGTATTATATTTTTGTTACATTATAATATAATATTATAGATCTTTATTTTCATCCACAAATTATTATATAGGCAACCAACCAAGGCCGTACGGAGGGGGAGGGATTTGGGGGACTGGTCACCCACCCCCCGAAATTTTGAAATACCATTTTGTAGATAGACAATGTCCCACGTTAGTGTTGTGGTGGTCCCCAAGGAACTTCCGTAGCTAACCCCATGGTTAGGCAAGCATAAACTTTTTGGAACTGTAGTGAAATAAAATAGGACGATAACTGTGAAGTTAACGGATGTATTCAGTCAGTGCCATGTGCTTGTACTTGAGAGCCGACGGCTGCTCTATCTTTTACTGTTTCTTTACTTATTTTATCTATTTAACCTTCTGATATTTTTAATTACATTTTTATTAAATTGTTTTTAATGTTAATGAGTGTTATCATTTCGGTTTACTGAAAACGAAACTTGATGAACACTACAAAGTGGTGACCTTGGTGAATGTAATGAATGCATTAAATCAGTGAATATCTATCGCATTTAGCGATTAATATAGTAACTGTTTATTTCATGCGGCATAAATTATGAATTTCCTGTGCTACAATTGATTTTACGGAGAGGTGTGCACTTTTGGTTTCAACGTCGCACGTGGCTGTGGGACCCTCCAACGATCAGCGATATTTTTTTTCCAAGGTAAGTCCGTGTTAAATGTGTATTATTCACACATTAGTTAATTTAAATTTTGCGTTCGGTGATCAGTATAATTCATTTTTATATTTATATTGAATATGCCTAAATATTAAGTTATACGTGACTTGTGCCTGAGTAACTACAAACTGTGCCTCTTTTATAATTTTGCAATTTTATATATATTAGTGTGTATTTTATTTGTATTCCCTAGTATATTTCGGAAATGGCCACACATGATTTCTCTCTTTCTGAGCCTGCTGTTAATGTTTCTAAAGTGTCCGTAAAACCTCCTCCGTTTTGGAAAGTAAATCCATCTTTATGGTTTATTCAGCTCGAAGCCCAATTTACAATAGCCGGTATCACCCAAGATGAAACAAAATTTTATACTGTTATTTCGACAATTGAACCTGAAATTCTTGGCTCCCTCAGTGACATTGTTTGTCAACCTCCATTAACGGAAAAATATAAGGCCTTAAAAACACGACTCATTGAAATTCATTCAGAAAGTCAGGAGTCCAAAATTCGTAAACTGTTACAGGGTATTGAGTTGGGTGATCAGCGCCCCTCGCAGCTGTTAACCGCATGAGATCCCTTGCTGGTGACACAGTAGGTGAACCCTTGTTAAAGTCACTTTGGTTGGCTAGGCTCCCAAATCAAATGCAAAGTATTCTTGCCGCACTGAGTGATGAGCTGCCTCAGTTGGCTGCAGCTGCCGATAAAATAAATGAAATGGCAATGGGTCATATCATAGAAGTCACAGTATCCACTCCGCAGCCCCCTACTCAAAACTCTTTAGAATTGCAGATTGCCCAATTGACTAAACAAGTCAGTGAATTAAAAACAATTGTTCATCGGCGAAGTCGTTCGCAGAATTGGAGGCGTGATTCTCGTGACAGACAGCATAGTCCGTCAGCAAGGCGTCGTTATAAGGAACCCTCTCAAAACATGTGTTTTTATCACACCAATTTTGGATCAAAGGCCAGAAAATATACGGCCCCTTGTTCGTTTGCTTCGGAAAACTTGCGTGGCGATCGCCCGTAGGCCAAGGTAGCGACCGCCAACTGAATCGCATTATATTGGCCGATAGATCATCCAAATTGCAATTTCTCATCGATACTGGTGCAGATATCTCTTATTCCAAAATCCAAACTAGCCTTACCTCAAGTGCAAAACGATCTCATGTTGTATGCCGCTAATGGCACCAAGATTCCAACTTTAGGTACCAAACTTATTAAGCTCGATCTCAACCTGTGCCGTATGTTCGCTTGGTCTTTTGTAATTGCAGATGTTAATCAACCTATTATCGGCATTGATTTTTTAAAACATTTTAACCTACTTGGTAATGTAAAAAATAACTGTTTAATTGATGCTGAGACAAAAATTTCCTCGCGTGGGCAGTTTCCAAGCATCTGTCCCTCTAATACCAATATTTCAATTCTGTTGGGCACTTCCGTATTTGACAAACTGCTTGGCTCATATCCGGAGCTTATTAATCCATCCCATATTGTCCAGAACACATATACTCCTGAGGTTTATCATTTTATCGAAACTACAGGGCCACCAGTTTTTTCCAAGCCGCGGCGCTTATCTCCTGAGCTTCCTAGGATGGCACGGCAGGAATTTGAATTTTTGATGTCTCGTGGAATCATTCGCCCGTCCAAAAGCCCTTGGGCCAGTCCTCTCCACATGGTAAAAAAAAACAATGGTGAGTGGCGTCCGTGTGGTGACTATCGGCGATTAAACTCTGTAACGGTTCCTGATAGATATCCAGTCCCTAACATTCAAGATTGTACGCAGGCGTTTCGTGGTAAAACAGTTTTTTCCACTTTAGACCTCGCACACGCATATCATCAAATTCCTGTCCGCCCTGATGATATTCCTAAAACTGCAGTGACCACTCCATTCGGTCTTTTCGAATTCCTTTTTATGCCTTTTGGGTTAAGAAATGCGGGGCAGACCTTTCAACGACATATTCATCAAGTATTATTTGTCTTAGATTTTTGCATACCTTACATGGATGATGTGCTTATAGCATCACCAAACGAGGAAGAACACATTAATCACTTACACCAAGTTTTTGGCCGCCTAAAAAAGGATGGGTTAAAACTAAATCCTGCAAAATGCTCTCTAGGGAAATCTTCAGTATCTTTTTTTGGGTGTCTTATTACCCCTTCTGGAGTGCAGCCATTGCCTAGTAAAACAGATGCCATTGTTGCATTTCCTAAACCTCAGACAGTTGCTGAGCTTCGACGTTTTTTGGCAATGTTAAATTTTTATAGACGTTTCCTCCCAAATGCTGCCGCCACTCAATGTAAACTTAACGAGTTTCTTAAAGACTCTAAAAGAAATGACAAACGTCCAATTCGTTGGACGGAGGAGACCACTACTGCCTTTGAAAAATGTAAAACTGATCTTAAACATGCTGTGTCTTTAAGTTTTTACTCTCCTGGCCAAAGGCTATCTCTAATGGTTGATGCTTCGGACATTGCCATTGGAGCTGTTTTACAAACCCATAGCGACCCTGGACCCCAGCCCCTTGGATTTTTCTCTCGGAAACTCACTTCCGCTGAGAAAAAGTATAGCACATTTGACAGGGAATTACTGGCTATTTATTCCTCCGTCAAACATTTTAGGCACAGTCTTGAAGGTCACAATTTTATTATCTTTACTGATCACCGCCCACTTACTTTTGCCATTAACAAACCTAGTGATTCTGCCTCTCCAAGGCAAAATAGGCATTTAGCATATATCTCACAATTTAGCAAGGACATTAGACATGTTTCTGGAGCAAATAATGTAGTTGCTGATACATTGTCCCGAATCCAGGAAATTTGTTCAAATGCATTTAATTTCGAAGTCTTAGCAAAGGCACAAGAAACAGACCTTGAGCTTCAGAACCTTTTAAACAGTGACGACTATTCACTTAAACTTTACTCAGTAACAATATCATTAAATTTAAAACTTTGGTGCAACATAGAAAATGACAAAAGGAGACCTTTTGTGCCAATGGAATACAGGAAAACAATATTTGATGCTCTTCACCGCTTATCTCATCCTGGAATTCGTGCTACAAAGAAACTGGTGCTCGACCGTTACGTCTGGCCATCTATTTCTAAAGATATCACCTCTTGGACTCGTTCTTGTGTTAGTTGCCAACAATCCAAAGTTAACAGGCATACACACAGTCCAATTCAGCCCTTTTTAAAACCTGCTCACAGATTCGACCATGTTCACATTGACTTGGTCGGTCCCTTGCCACCTTCAGACGGGTACTCGTATATTCTCACATGTGTTGACAGGTACACTCGATGGCCAGAAGCCATCCCTGTGCTTGATATCACTGCTGAAACTGTGTCACTTGCATTCGTGACACATTGGATTTCTCGGTTTGGCGTACCTTCCATCATCACCACGGATCAGGGTAGACAGTTCCAGTCTGCTCTGTTCTTTTCCCTGACCAAGTTACTGGGTCTCAAGCACATCAGAACAACGCCATACCATCCCGCCAGCAATGGAATGGTGGAGTGACTACATCGCTCTCTAAAACAAGCAATCAGGTGTTACAACACTAACCAATGGACAGAAGTGTTACCCTTTGTTCTACTTGGACTGCGATCTGCCTTCAAAGAGGATCTGCAGTGCACAACATCAGAACTAGTGTATGGTTCAACTCTACGACTGCCTGCAGAATTTCTCTCACCATCTGCCAATCCACCTGAGGAGCCCTCCGATTTTCTACAGCGACTGAGGACCATCATGCAGTCCCTCGCTCAATCTCCAGCATTAGCTCACAACACTCCGGTGACTTTTATCCATCCCCTGTTGTCAAATTGCTCCCATGTGTTTGTTCTTCATGGTGGCGTAAAGAGACCTTTTCAAATGCCCTATGACGGACCATAAAAAGTTTTGCAGCGAAGTACCAAACATTTCACTTTGCTCATCAGCAACAAGCCTGCAACTATCAGTGTTGACAGACTAAAACCTTGTTTCCATATAGAGGCTGATGAGCCTTCTATTAGCTCGGCACCTCCATTACCTTTTGAACCACCTGTTACCTCATCTGGTGAAGAGACCCCAAAAGTACTCCGTCAAGTAGTGTGGAAACCACAAGCAATGCTTCTACAACTGGTGCGGACACCACAAATTGTGCTCCATCAAACCCTGCTCCGATTACTACTACCCGTTCAGGAAGGCGGGTTAGTTTCGATACGAAGTACAATAATTCTTTGTACATTCGGTACTAAGGGGGGGGAGTACTCTGGTGGTCCACAAGGAACTTCCGTAGCCAACCCCATGGTTAGGCAAGCATAAACTTTTTGGAACTGTAGTGAAATAAAATAGGACGATAACTGTGAAGTTAACGGATGTAGGCACTCAGTGCCATGTGCTTGTACTTGAGAGCCGACGGCTGCTCTATCTTTTACTGTTTCTTTACTTATTTTATCTATTTAACCTTCTGATATTTTTAATTACATTTTTATTAAATTGTTTTTAATGTTAATGAGTGTTATCATTTCGGATTACTGAAAACGAAACTTGTGTTGTAAATTTGCGATGTGAGAACAAGAGATGAGGTAATAGAAAAATGTTCACTCACCTCCACAACACATCTGCATCGGGAGCACAGTAGAAGAAACAGGAACTTGAGAAGTAAATTCCACAAACGTATCCATATTGAATTAAATGTATAAGATGATTAAACATTCAGACATTTAGTACTCGAGAACTCCGCCTTTTTTCGTTAAGATAAGTTTATTATTAACATTACGACAGCAACACAAAAACAACATCAACAATTACACGCGCAACATAGGCAACTACTAAAACTAAACTACTGCTACAAAAGCTCCTAGCAGCGCCACCTATATATTAAAAAATGAAAGAGAAGAATTGGTGGATTACGACTAAAACAAATATTGAATCTTAACAACTTGATGAACACTACAGTGTGTAATCTGCGTAGCTGTTCATGAACATAAAGAGTTATTCCCTTAAAAAAAAAAAAAACCGTTTAGACCATAAGTCTTCTTGGGCCGCTGGCGGAAAATACAGCTCTGTATTCCGCAAATACATCAATTGCAGTATCATTCGCAAATAAAGATGTCTTTCTTCCTTGGTCCCCCTCCGAAAATAATTTCTGGCTACGGCCCTTCAACCAACCATTAGTGCTCTCACTTTACGCGACAAGTGGATCGGGACAGCCAATTATGATTACTACAGTGTCAGGGGGAAATTACTTTGTTCATTGGCGCCATCTATTCACTAATATATTAACTAAACCTATTTAAGTAATCATGAGCTTGTGTCGAGGATTCGCCATGTTAAACAATAGAAGGTGAATGCAACATTTTTATTTGTATGGTTTTTTACTTTTTTAAATCATTAACAATAACTGGTAAAAATATGCAATCACATTGCATTATTCAGACAATAATGTTTGTTCTTACTTTAATGGACAGTAAATAGCCAGATTTGAGTATGGAAAAATTACTCATTGAAATATCATTCAATATAGTAATTTAAAAGCTTATAATTTTCTATCAAAGAATATTCAAGAAGAATTCTTTTTTACTCTTTACTAAGTGAAATAATTATTCAATATTGCTGTATACTTTTGAGAGGAATAGTAAAATTTAAACTTATGAATATTCTTTGATAGAAAAATGTAAGTTTCTAAATTATTATATTGAATAACATTTTTCCAAATAATGTTTTTATTTTTAAAAATCAAGCTGTTTACTGCCCATTATAGACAGCTTGAGGAATAAAGTTTATAATTGCAAAAATTGATTGTAAAAATTTAAAATAATAAAAATAAATAAATAAGATAATAATAAAATTGACAGTTAAAATTAAAATTAATTTTCAAAATTGTCAAAAATGCAAATAAAATATTAGAAATGAATATTAGAAATAAAATAAAATATTATAAAATATTAAAATATAAAAATAAAAATAATGATAATGAATATAAATATTAGAATAGAATAATTTTATTAAAATATAATAAAATATTAGAAATATTAGCACTTTCTCAAGCTCATTTCTTAGCAAAAATTAATTTTATAAACTAAAAACGACAAAAACTAACAAACACGAAAAAAAAATTTAATTTCAAGTAACAAAAAATAAAAAGGAGAAAATAGAAAATTAACTTAAAATATTGTTAAAAATGTAAATAAAATAATACAAAAACTGCCTAAGATTCTACAAAAGTACTTGGATAGTTTTAGTTAATATAATAGTGAATATATGGCCAAGCAATTCTCCCTTGGAACTGTAACACCGAAATTGGCTGTACCGATCCACTCGTCTTCGTGTAGCAACAGCAAACTTCCAACTCCGACGCATGCGTCTACCCCCAAAGAGAAAGAAACAGTATTATCTCAGTACAGGTGTTAATATTTGGCGCAGTATCAGAAGTTTGGCAAATTGATTTTGAAATATTTTTTACGTATATTTTAATGCTTTAATATTTATATTAATTTCGGAATTAAGACATCCAATGTATGACTTCTTACAAACTTATATATTTATATTTTATTCTAAGTAGAAGACAAAAAACTGCATTTTTAATATCAGTTATACAGTAGTTATTATTTTTGGGTGGATATATTCTGTTGTTTAAAAATCCTCAAAGGGCTAATGACAAATTAAGAAGATTGAAAATTTAGAATATGTTGCAAATAAAAGTTATCTTGCCATGCATTTAGCATTATAAAAGATTACATTCCTTTTGTCGTCAATCAGTTATTTAAGTGTACAAGTGATACAAAAAATGTGAATTTGATAGCTGTCAAATTATGTACAAATAACTGTATATATTAATATCTTAACTATTTAAAAATCAATCTAGAATTTCTCAATTTTATTCAGTAATTTTTAAATTTTATTATAGAGTTCAAACTATGTTTTTGGTTTTTAGATACTATTGAAACTATACATTTGCAAAACATTAGCAATTTCTTTTTCACCACCGCTGTCTTTAATGTATATGTATTTTTTTCTTTTGGTGTTTCTCATATATCTGTATACTTGCATGAATATGTTTACATGTGTTGTCTTAAATTAGCACATGTACACTGAAACAGATGAAAGCACCCTTTGCAAATTGTGCACTTCAATTTATATTGCATGATACAAGTTAGATGTTCAACAGTGTAATGGTGCTTATGATCTAATTTTTTTGTTGATTTCACTTCACACTCATAATTATTTACTTTGGTTATCATAGTAAGTGTAACTGTATGACTTTTAACATAGCTCTAACTTATTTTAGTTATTCTATATATATCAACATTTTTCGTGGGTTTAATTAATCTTTGAGCCTTCCCCTTAGTTTACTTGAGCGAGAATAGTTTTATCTAATCTTTTAACTTTTTTTCTTTGTAGATAAAAATGCTTCAGAGTAAATGCATGTTAGTGTTCAATCCTAAACTTATCAGTGAGTAACCCAGCTAGCTCAGTATCAGCTAGCAACGTTACGTCGGGCCAACATTGTACTGCATACGTTAGGCCAACGTTGATATGACATGTTGGCCAACGGTTAGTTAATGGTTGGCTAATGGTGGCTGTTTACATATTGCCAACGCAATACTACGGTGGGCCAACGTAATACTACGATGGGCCAACGGAATACCAACGTTTATTATTTCTGTTTATTATTTTGTTGTAGTGTATAATATAGAATGGGCATGTGCTAATACTTTGAAATAAGATGATGTTTTTATAACATGTCATTTTTAAATTTTGCAAGAGTTGAAAAATAGAAAATAGGTATAAAAAAAAGAAAGAGATAGGTTATTTTAGTCCACACCACACATTTCATATAATACCTACGCTGCGCAATCTATTTATCTCTTTGAAATCTATATTAATTTTTTTTAATGATAAAAACTATTTTTTAAATAAGAAAAACGAAAATTTTTCTTTCTGAGAGCTAAAAATAGATAATTGAAGAAAAGCACAATACAACAGAGGTTAAACAAATATATATATATATATATATATATATATATATATATATATATATATATATATATATGTGTGTGTGTTAGTCATTTTTCTTTTATTTACAATTAAATTTAAATTCAGCCACCATTTCCATCTACCAAAGTAATCTACATTTTCTCTGGATTCAATTTCATGGCATCTGAAACACAAATAAGTAACCTGAAAAGTATATATTATAAAATGTTTTAATGTTACCACAAACATTTCCTTTTATCCTTTTAGATTTTTAAAATGATTCAAAGATGATTTGAATATGTAAAAAAAAAAAAAGGCAAACATTATTACATCTAATAAATAAAATTAAGTTTTAAAGTAAACAAGTTTCATAACAACTATGATAAAGTGAAATCCATAATATTTACATATTATCATTATACAACTTTATTATTATTATTAAGAAAAGACACAATTGACTTAAATTTTGCTATTTTCTTAAATCTGTACTAAAGAAGTGTAATAAAAGATATTAAAGATCAAAATGTAACACTGTGTATATACTTTTGTAAATGGCATGTTACTATTAAAAACACAAAAGAGAAACTACAGTTCAGATAGCCAAATATCGTTTTCTTCAGGGATAAATTAATAATAATGAGGGTATATATGATAGAACACAAAAATATCAAGAGAACTTGCTTTGCAAATTTGAAATCCTGCAGCGATGGCGCGTTAACCCTAAAGATGTCGGTTGATACACAACTTTCTCTTTTGGCGGAGCTTCTGCACATGCTCGTAGATATAGGCGGTTACTTATATGTTTCTTAGCCAATGGTATGCCGATATTTGTGCAAGAGGCGTAAACAGAAAATCTCTAACGTTGGCCCAACGGTTGGTCAACGTTTCAGAATTACCGATGGCCAACCAAACATTTTGACAACTAAATACCATCATTTCATTTCCCCTTTTCAACGTTTACCCAACCAAAGACCAACAGCCAACTTATAGCCAACGAAAATCCAACGTTTCCGTGCTAGCTTGGTAATATGCTCAACTTCTGCCTGAGTAGCAAATTTTAAAATATTCCCCAAACTCTTTAGTATCAACTGAACTAAATATTTTTGTTTACAGTATGTAAATAGATAAAATAGATGTTATCAATAATCAATAAAGCTTATATTCATGAATGACATACATTCTTTGTCATTTTTCATAATATTTTACTTTCAAAAACATGCCCCATTAATGCCTCATGTAAGGGAGTGATAAGACATATTTATTACCAGCGTAATTGTTATTTTAAAACAACACTTCTATAATTTCTATCATTTTTATAATTTTTAAAAATGGTAAAATATTTTAATTTGTCACCCTGAAACTTACAATGTTGTATTAGTAGAAAATAATTTGTAAAACATACTTTTGTTAACTGTCTCAGTCATGTCTACTTTTCCCAATATAATAAAAATTATTATCAAATTCGGTAAATTCAAAATTTTCAACTTCGATTTGGGTATGATGATCATCTATATGCTCCCTTAATGCTTAATGATTCCAAATTTTGTGTCACTCGATGGACTTTCTAATCTCTGATTCAAAATCATGTTCACATACTTTTATGTTTTATTAAAGAATCTTTCTTAATAAAAGGTTTTTAAAAATATTGTATCCATATGATGGGTTCATTTTTCATGAAATAAAATATAAGCTTAGCCAATAAGTCAACCACAAAAAAAGCACGTGGTGGCAAATTACTATATAAATTCAGCATTTAAGTGATCTTTTATAATAAAAAGTTTTTCATAAATATTGCATCCATAGGATGATCTAATTTTTCATTAAATAAAATATAAACTTAGCGAATAAGTCAACCACAAAAACGGCGTGCTATAAAAATGTGTGTTATTCCTTGGGCGACAGCGCACTATATAAATTCAGCACTACTGTTGGCGAGTGTAAAGTATAACCCTTCAAAACTAGCTACCTCCGTTCACAGTACGCATGCGTTGGAGTTTGGAGAATGGCTGGACACAGACGCTTCTGTGGGAACAACCACTGCACAAAGTGTTGCCAAATTTTTGCTTACACTTTTACAAAACCTGGCTCACTGGCGCCATCTATTAATAATATATTAATATTCATAATGCTGTAAAATTATTTTATTACCTTTTTCAATATTTTCAGTCAATTTTCTCTTTAATTTAAATGTATTTAATTTTTTACCTTTATTTCTGTTAGTTTTTGTCGTTTTAAGTTTATAAAATTAGATTCTGAAGAAATGAGCTCGAGAAGTGCTAGTATTTCTAATATTTTGTTAATATTAATTTTAATATTATTATTATTTTTTTATATATAATACTTTTTTTTTTTTTAATTTTGACAATTTTTAAAATTGATTTTATTTTTAACTGTAATTTTTCTATCTTTTCTTTATTATTTTAAAATCAATTTTTGATATTATAAACTTTATACCTCAATCTGTCTATAATGGGCAGTAAAGACCTAATTTTTTAAGATAAAAACATTGTTTTAAAAATGTTTATAATATAATAATTTTGGAACTTACATTTTTCTGTCAAAGAACATAAGTTTAAATTTTACTATTCTTCTAAAAAGTATACAGCAAATTGAATAATTATTTCACTTAATAAGAGTAAAGGAGAATATTTTAATATCCTTTGATAGAGAAATATAAGCTTCTAAAGTAGTATATGGAAGTACATTTTCAATAAGTAACTTATGCTTAAATCAGGCTATTTACTATCCATTACAATAAACTGAAACAAACATTGTCTGAATAATGTAAATATTCATAGTAAAAGATCATACAAATAAAAACAAATAAATCTTATTTATTTGAGTTGCTATAGGAATGATCAAACTCTGTGTTTATGGATGTAATTTCAGTGGGATTTAACAGTAATCCTTCTTTGATATTTATAATTTCTTTTGCTGTTGGATTTTTCAAACTGCTTAACTACATCTTTCTTTGAGTGGAGAAATATCTATTTTGTTCTTTAGGATTCGGAAAAGTGGTTACAATTGTGCAGGTTAAACGCAATTTGCTATCCACATTTGCTTCACCTTCATGTTTAACAAGTTCTATTAAAAATTGACGCGATCTCGATTACTTAAATAGGTTTTGTTAATAAGGCGCTAGTGAGCAATGCAATTTTCTAGTGGAAGTGTAAGCACCCAAAATTGGCTATGATCCACTCGTCACTGCACAAAGTGTTGCCAAATTACATTTTCTAACCTTTTACAAAACACTGGTTACAGTTCTACAAATAATACCAAAATATGAATTAAAATTATTTAATATTCATAATGCTGTAAAAATTATACTTTATACCTACCTTGCATCCTAAATATTTTATACAATTTAACATACTTTAAGAATAAAACTAAATGTTATAATTATTATTTATCGCCACCAACTTGACTGTCAGGATTTGTTTAAAGTTAATGGCTTGACAGGAGCTGCCATCTACTGGCTAGGAATTCTACTAATTCTTACCTTGCAAATTTATTTCAATATTAGGTTAGATTATTTTATCTCCTATATATAATACGTACTTGTACTTTGTTATAATTTGATGAATGGACGGGGCGTCACAGTAACCCTCTCATGAAAGAAATCTGTGTATTATATATAATAATTTTGGATTTCAATGATCGATTCTTTTGTGCCCAAAGAAGCATATCTGATTACCTCGTTGACGTCCTCTTGAAATCCATTTGTACTCATTGGGAAAGTTAATGCACTTATTGACTCTTAAATATTTGTCATGTGACTGTTTTTGTTTATATTGAAGAATTTGGACCTTATTTGAGCTCTTCGAAACCGTGGGCAAGGACGTTGGCTTTAATGAGTAGGTCCCGATCTGATTAGCCAAACAATAGGCCGTAGACAAAGTTGATAGAATTGTGGACATTCTCTAAGCCTTATGTAAGCATGAGGACGAACGGTACTAGAAATTTACGAAGAGTCAACAATTATTTGACATGGGTAATCTCTTCGTATTTGTCCCAAACTGTTGTTGAATTTTCAATAAATTAGAAAGAGGTGAAGTGTTCATCAAGTTTCGTTTTTCCAATAAACCGAAATGATAACACTCATTAACATTCAATCAATTTCATAAGAAATTTAATTAAAATATCAGAAGGTTAAATATATAAAACGCGTAAAGGAACAGTAAAAGATATAGCATCCGCCGGATATCAAGTACAAGCACATAACACTGACTGACTACATGCCGTTAACTTTACAGTTATTGTCCTTTTTTTTTTTTTTTTTTTTTTAAAGAAAAAACTACGGAAAGGGAATTAAACAGTTCTTGCCTACAGAGGAAAATCTTCTGTGGTAACTGAAAGAAACCACAGTTCTTTCAGTTACCACAGAGGAAACTGGTGGTAACAACTTTGTGAAAGCGATAAGAGTGATTATATTTTCTTTAAACGATTTTATGTCTTAGATTGGCATCCCTAAAAGTTATTTTTAACTATCTGTCTGCCTATATAATTCGGAACTAGGATTTTTCCTGCTTCAGCCACGAATTTGTATTATTGCCCAAGTACATCGACATAAGTCAAGGAGAAAAATTGGATTATAAAATTTCCCTTTTGAGTTCTATATTTACACCGGATAGTAAATAATCGTGTTATCTTGAAATGTTTCCTTTTATAAGTGACATATTAAAATGTTTAAAATGGCAGTCTTATTTCATTTGTGTTTCAATTTGAAATGTCTTATATATTGTTTATAATAACACAGGGGAAACTTCCTGTTACGTATTTCTCCATAGAACGCCAAAGAAATTGTTGAGCATCTTATTGTGGGAACGCCCTATAAGCGGCCAACATGGACCCCCTAGAGTCCCCTCCATTGTGACCCATTTGACATGCCATCAGTGAACACGGTGGATCTTTGGTCTCTATCACAGAACCTTAAGTTATGAGATCGATGCCTTTGCCGACCGATCTACATAATTTAAAAATTAACAAGAGAGTTTGTGAAGTTCGGTTTTTGATGTCAAATCCATCGAGCTCCATTTGAGATTGATAACTGAAGGAACAACCAAAGCAGATGATAGTCCAAAATAACTCCGATTTCATAAAAACATATTCACAAGATCAGAGTCAGCTCCTCATCACCACTTGGGAATCAATGCTTCAACCAAAATTCAATCCTAATCCTTTTCATGAAATACCGCTTACCGATATAATAACTTAGAAATTAACTACTGAATAAATATAACAATTTTTGTTTGGGGAACCTTTTTTCGAAGATAATATAGCGAGTATTAATTAATATTTAACCCCGTAGCGTGCACACTCGAGTCTAAACTGGCCAACTCGAGATAATTCGAGCAGCGTAAGGTGATTTTATGTCCATAAAAAATTTCGGAAGAGCTGTAAAATATCTAAAATTGGGAATCGGAAAAAAGGTTTTGAAAGATCGACCTTACAGTTTTCCTTCATCATTAACAGCTAATGTTAGTGATGATGTTCGCTTTGATAGAATGGATTACAATATGGGACAAAGAAAGGGACGCTGTCGACTATTAGGGTGCCAAGAAAGGTCCCTAACATATTTTATGAAGTCCGATGCCACTTTATGCAAGAAATGTTTCATCAAATTACACACTAAACTGTAGAAACATTAAAATTTTGTATTTTAAAATAACTGAACGTTACTAAGTACATTCTGTAATATTGTGAAATTCTGGATAAATAAAAGTTTTTATCTATTTGGTTCGTTTTTAAAACATAATTGAAGTACAACTGATTGTTGTATATTTGCTAAAATATATCTCCCGAACGCCCAGTGATCTATTTTTAGATCAGCATATTTTTTAAAAACTATGGTACGTATTGATAACATTCTATAATAATATTCATGTTGATAGTAAAAGACGCCCAATTTATGAATTATATGTCATTATGTCGAAAAAAAATAATTTGGGCGTTAATGGGTTAATAAAAAGTTTGTAAACTATACAGTAGAGATGTTAATACGCGGCTATGAAAAAGACTGGTTTCGCCACACGATTTCCATGCTACAAATGTGATGAGCACAAGTTCATGGCGCCACAAGTTATACGAATAAACAATCTGCCACGATTATCCTACAGAACAGCTTCGAATACAGGAATGGTCAGTTTAATGACCGGACAAATACTTGGATAGTATAGTTGACAAACACCTTATTTTGAGTTCACTGAATGAGCAACCAAAGCTTAAATCGGTCCGTATTCTGATCATCTCGAAAACTGGAAACGGATTATTTTATGTGCATTTGATTGCGATAATGTATGCTTAGAGACAGACGAATCTTTGGAGTGTTTATGAAAATAAGAAATGGCGGACCCTATGTAATCATGAGTTATCTCTAAAATATAAACAAACATACTTAATGTTATTAAAGCCAATCGCATTCGATGGCTAGGACATCGATCTCAAGTCCAAAACACCGAAAAAAAAAAAGGGAATATTCTCTAAACCAGTAGGAATGACGAAAAAGGGACTAGGTGAATGCAGTTGAGAAGGACTTGAAGACAATTAGGGCAACAAACTGAAGAGCCAAGGCGCCAGAAGGTCAAGGTGGCAAAATCTTATTGAGATCTGCTCTGTAAGCCTTGGCCTGTTATAAGCTATAGGTATACTTATAGATATCTATCTGAATTATTCTTCGGAATCCATTTACGAACTTCTTGCTAATTAATGTATTGAAATATTTGTAAAAGCCAAACTCTACAGCTTTCTGTAACATCGGATAATTTTTTAAATGAATCATTTACATGTTTTATTTATGCTATTTTTGATTGGATTCTCATTCTTTATTTTCTTTCATTTAACCCAGGAACTGCGATATATGTATATGTAAGCAATAAACAACATGTGTTCATTTCCGCTTACGTAATAAAAGAATCTGAGTTATGCTTCAATAGAATTATTGCAATAAAAATTTCCCTTATAGAAAATGTAAGCTTCAACTCGGGTTTGTAGAAAATCCAGGTATGTACAAACACAACACAAATTTAATATATTCGAAACTACGATTACATATTAGCATCACATAGAACTCTCCCGCATACACTCAAGTCAAAACAAAATGACTTAAATAGATAAATGCCTACACAAATCTTCATTAATTTTAGATTTGAAAAACGAAGCTGATTCGATGGAGTGCGAAACAAGAAATGCTACTCAAATTTTTAAGAATGTTATTTCGAACTGTTAGAAATAGAGTGAATGAACATTTGAAGGGACTATGAGCAAGCTGACGTCAATCATTTTCTCCGAATATTATTTTCTAAGCATCGAAAATATTCGTTGCAGTAGTAGTAGTATATGATCAGAAGCCGAGGGACCATATGGAATTTTTTCAAAATTGAACCAAGCTCAAAAATGTAAATCTGCTTAGTAACAAAGAGATCCAAGTGAAAAATATAAGCTCTCCTAGGTCTTCTCCCCATCAGAAGTTTAATATTTCATTAATGGTTTGGAGTAAATTTAAATTTAGAACAAACATTTTAATGAAAAATCTCAGCAGAGATAGGACATTTTAGAATCCCGATTTCTTTAGAAAATGAAATATTTCACTACTTGGACCCTTGACTTCTGATCCTCCCAATTCGTGTTAAGTGCATAAATGTAAATATACGTAGTAACAAAGAGATACAAGCATAAAATATAAGCACTACTATTTCCAAGTTAGCGTTAGTACATCTCGTTTCTTTAGAGTAATACCTTCATTCCCTACGTCTGAGTGTCATGAGCGTATTCCTGATGTAACGATCCGTTACATGACCCGAACGGAAGGTGACCTAAAGGACCTTACGCATCGGACAATTATTGTTAGCGGTAGGTAAAAACGCGTGATCCTAACAACGGGTTTCTATCAACAGAGGCAGTTGCTTAAGTGAAAGTAAATTAAAAACTGTCAGTACGCCGGAGCCAGTGTGTCTACATCTTTATGATGTCCATTGTCGTCAAAGAGACTCTGATAATAATTATAAATCGAGTTGCTGTGGGGTCTACTATTCCCCACATATGAACGGTGCAGTTAATGTATTTAGGATGGTCGGTCGGTTAACTTAAAGAACTTCGGCCACATCTGGAAACACGTCAGCTGAGCCAGGCGAATCGGTTGACCGCAAAATGGCGTCATTGTGGTTCTGGAAGGTTCCGGGAAGAGTCACGTGAGAGAGCAACCGGGACCCCTATAATAAGATTGGCTGAGCGGAGAGAGGGGTCTTTTCCGTAGAGCTTGAGAAGAGTCCACTTGTCGCTCTGAATTACGGAGCTTGCTTTCCTTCAGAGACCGTCAGCGTCTCAGATTTCTGCTAGGAAGTCGACCTTCGAATTCGGGATCTCATTCCCGTTACAGTTAAAAATTTTTCACTTCATGCTTTAAAGTAGGTCGCTGAGAGTAACACTTATTCTCATTTTTGGATCGCCTTGCACCCTTTGATTCCCAACGAACTCCAGAGAGATACGTACTCTGAGCGCTTCGAGCCTCAGTATAGAAGTCAACTGTTCGGATCATCAGACCGGTAGATTATAATGTCAGAGTTCCGTACCTGCTCTAATTAGCGAACTGTTCCTGTGTTCGAGAATTACCAGCTTCACTGTACCCACGTGTTTACTACTTCACTGTACCCCCATATCTTTAATGCTCATCTTACCACGAGATTTCAGAAGAAATTACATTTACTGATTCCTGTATATAGATTCATATAAAATATTCCCATGAATAAATCTTTTATTCAAGATTAAATAGATGTTCAGCCTGTATCCTTGACGACCTCGCCTACCCTTACTCCAGTACGTCATACTGACAATAATCTAGAAAGTCAACTAAAAATTAAAAAAATTACTAAAAAAGTTAAAATTAGTTTCGAAACGTGTTAAGAACTGTTCTAATATTTATCTGGAGGTGCAACTGATCCAGTTCTCAAGCTGGGTGCTACGGGCGTATGTCAGGTTTGCTGATGAAAAACAAATGAGAACCACTCTTCTATGTCTTCGATCACTATGGCATGACTAGGAACAGACTCAAGCGTCCTTTTTTTCAGACAGGGATTGGATTTCTTTGTGTTCACATGATTTCAACTTATGTAGAAATTTTTGCTGTGCTGATATAATAGATTTACTCGTTTTAGATGTTTTGATCACTTTTAGATTGATTTATATTTTTCATTGGTTGCAAATTTTTTATGTTTCATAGCCTCTGATGTTTATAATTTCTCGGGGTATTTTATTTATTTTTAAAAAATATATCAAGATATTTTATTGTAGTCTGATTCAGATAGGACTGGAGGAATAAGAACAGGAAGAACATAAAGCGCTTATTTAACAGTCAATACTCTGATGACAAAACAAAGAACTGAACCAACAATCTAAGCTACTTGCTACTTGTTTTAGTGAAATATTCTGGAGTAATGTTCAAGTAAACGGAAGAATATTCTAGTGACTTCTAGAATTAACTAAGCAAGAATTCGAAATAAATTCAGATTGCTATAGCGCTTGTGAGGGGATTTGAACTGGGGACCTTTGCTTTAAGTCTGATGCAATAGAGACTGCACCACAGAGTACTTGACAGAAAAAAGCTTGATGCGGCTCTGCTTAGGAGAACAGCGTTTAGCTGTCTTAGGTTTACTAATTAGTAACTTTCGATCTTGAATGTGTCTCTCTTTAGATACAGGAGTCAGGAGTCATGAAGTTGAGGAGAATTCAGGAATCACCCTCTGGATATTGTACTTGTAGTTTAGGATCGTATTGAGGTTTCATTCTAAGCGCATGGATTACATCTTTCGTTTTCTAACGTCCTGATGTAGGTTCATAATATTGTATCTTGTAAGTTAAGTCAAATAATTGTCGTAGCATCTAGTAAGATGCGAAATATTTTTAAAGAAGTTTCTCAGATAGGCCCCTTTTCGAATAGGCATGAAAATTTTAGACGTACAACGTTGAGGTACGAAGAAGTCTTGCAAGGTATTCTCCTGCTAAGTCCCAAAAGATTGAAGATCTTGCATGGTATTGTCAAAAGCTGGTTCCGATCGGCAACAGTTCACAACTGCCCCAGAGCGTTTGAGAAAACCCCATCTAAATATAATATCATGAGTTCATTTTGGCATGACTGTAAATTCAAAATTACGTATTAGACCGTTAATGTTTAATCCAAGATCACATTTTCGTATTGCGCGAACGTGACTTCCTGCGGCAACCTATCCACAGTTCTCAAGCTGGGTTCGTTGGGTACATAACCTTTCGCAACTGAGGTCGATGTTTCTCTGAGATGACAGAAAACGATGCATCGCAGTTCACCAGAGCACGTATTGATAGATTGTCAAGGTAATTTTTTGTAATCTTCACGGCAATGGGAAGACATTTTGTTTTCAGAGATCTCACTTCAAAGAAAGGTGTGGCCAGCGAGGACACACTGGAACGTCGATACGGTGATAGGGATCCATAGCGTCAAGTACACTAGGGCTAGGCGGCAGACTTCTTGCATAGGGTTGAATAGTTTCGACGACCGTGGGTGCGGAGATCATATGGAAATGTTTTCGAGATCTTGAAAATTGTTTCTTTCTTCTCGGCAACAATACATGTCCTGGTTTTCCACAGTAGGAATAGACCGGTTATCAGCTGTTCAGTTGCTCGGGCTGAATTACTCGTTTGGGTCGTCCAGGAGCTGTGGCATATGTTGGCTAGTGTCTGGGCTTCACATCAGCCCACTCACTCTGTCTGAAGATAGGGATCCCTCACGATGTCTTCTAAGGTTCCCGCTTCTGGTAAGAGATGCAAGTACATTAAACGTTCACTTCTTCTCCGACAATTTGACTTATTAAAATGGTTAAATATTTTTCCTGAAGCCGTGGAAAGATGGTTGAATTAAAGGCCCCGATCCTACTCTGCTTCCATGTCTTCGATGTGGTACCATTATCTTATAAAATCCCGAGTTGACTTGATTTCTTTTGCGATGAGTTCTTGGTAAATGTCTTCACCAACTGCGACACTTTGTCGTAGTGGAATTAATTTCTTGACAAACTCCAATCAGGCTGTGTTTGTAGGATTTCGTACTTCTGTGTCCAACTTTCTGTGTCTTTTTGAGCTTTTAAGAGGTAGTGTCGGTAGCCTCCAAAAGTCTGAATCAGCTCTTACTGAATTCATCCCACAAGTTCAGACTTCATTTATTGTTTTTGTACTATTACTTACCGGTACCTTTCCAAAAGAAGTAGGCGTTAGCCAAGCAAATACTATCATTCCATCTGCTAGAATTTAGTGATAAGCTTATATGCCTTTGACCGTTCGTTGGGGATTTCCTAGGAAGACTGTGGGATTTCTTAATTGTTTAGTGGAATGCAGGGTCACCGAAAGTTGAGAGAACTGAAAACCGACCACTTGCTTGAAATCAGTTATTGTTTTCGTTCTAAGCTCAATGTTGTAAAGATAGTGAAAGGAAGAAAAGTCCCTATAGCGTAAATTGGTGATTTCTTCCACGGTGTTTTCATAATTATGCCTCCACCAAAAATATCTTTTGATAGGACTAAAAGAATAAGGACACTCGAATAACAGGAATGTAAAGCGATTTATTTAACACTCAACACTTGGTTGACGGAACTAAGAACTGAACAGACAAACTGAGGTAATTGCTCTTTTATACTCTGGAACATTCCAGTAAACTGAAGAATATTCTAATAACTTCTAGAATTAACCAAAGAAGAATTCGAAATAAATGAAATTAAAATTTCTACATCACTTGTTTGGGGATTTTAATGTGTGACTCTCGCTATGATGACTATTTCACAGAAAAAGGCATTAAGTGGTAATATTTTGCTTTCATTAATTTCCTCAATCGTGTACGCGTGAGTATATATTCTAAATTTTGCATTTTAAAAACTGGAACCTGATTTTCATTATTATTTCATTAATTTATTTTTCATTTTTCCAGTCGTTATGTTATAATAATAACTGTTACCATCCAATCCGTATTTTGTGAGATATAACGAGCTGAAATCTATTAACATTAGTTTTTAGGTAGGAGAAAAAAATCTCAACTGTCATCATTATAGTGACCATTGGTAAAAGGAAGTAAAATAAAGTTTTTATTAGATTTATTTACTTTCAACAATATTTGTTCAAAGCTGAGAAATTCTTACATTAAATGTGAAAACACTCATTATTTGATTCCTTCTTTTGGGAGACAAAAATCTATTTACAATTGTTTTTCGATCTCAGTCTTATCGTAGTGAGACTCCAAAAGATGGGAAAAACATTCCTCAGCTGTCGTTCCACTTGATAATAGGATAAAAATCGGTTTCTTATTTTAGATAAACAAACTATATAATTTGAATTCGTGTTATTCGAATTATTACGTGTGAGTGCATTAGTAACAATGCAAATAGTTTATCTGATGATTAGATGCCTGCTGCCCAAGTGTTGTGCGCACATCTGCTGTGTATACGAGCGGAAATCCATCTGCTTAGCAAAAAACACGTGCAAAGGGGGGAGAAGGATGCCAAACATAAACAAAAACCCGGGCTATCGGAATGACGGAGAGAAAGTGGAAGCGTGTTGACGAGACAGGACGGGTGTGCCCCGTCATGATAGATGGGCCCCCAAAGACCCCCATCCGGTTGCTAGCTAAAACGGGAACTGCGCCTACAGTAGTAACGGGGGAACATTCGCCTTGCAAGATGTTCAGAAAAAGAAGCTCGTTTCAGAATATAATTATTAGTTTTTTTTTTTCTTTAACAGATACATTGAGAAGCGTTTTTACAAATCGAAATATGCTTATTTTCTTAATTAAAAATAATACAAAATTATAAAAGAACCATATTAACCAGAAAAATGACATTGAATTAAAGAAATAACATTTGAACAGATTTTTCAAAAATTTTTAAGTGAAAGTAAATTTTTTTTTGGTGGGGGGGGGGGGGGGGGAAAGCTTTTGAATTCTGTCTGCGACTTAATTGATGAATATCCAGAAATGTGTCGATTTCATTTGAAAAAGTTGGCCAAATTCGGTCATTTCAAAATAGAGGAATACCGATTCCTGATGTAGAATTTAATAGCGTTCGTTTAATTTTTAAGCTTTGACTGAGCATGTAGACGTGCATTCACAAAAACGATAAACCAAACATGTCGGTAGCTTTTATGCAACTCATGCCAGATGCACTTTGAAGATGACTTTTTTATCCATAAAAGCAACTAGAAGCAGCTTCCTGCGATGTACAGGCATGCCAGAAAAAAAAAAAGTCTCGTTACATTTTACACAGACTGTAAATACCATACAATGCTACCTCTCTAGGTATGACATAATATCGTTCTGAAAAATTCGAGAATTAACGAAACAACTAATCATTTAGTAAGATTAAAAAAAAAAAAACTCCCCGAGGGTTTAAATTAAACAATCTAAAATACCAACACTAATAAGTAATGCCGCTCATCAAAGAAATACTTCTGAACGTATACATTTTAAATATATACACTTGAACATATTATATTCAAACAAATTGATGAATGTCACGCTTCTTTCTGAAATAAAATTAGAAGAAACATAAGTAATTAATTTTGAATCTGAAAAATATTTCTTTTTGTCCAGTGTCACTGCTGCATCGAATAATTTGTACCGCTACGTGGTCATTTTTAGAACCGGTTCTTAGTGGCTGAATATCTATTTGCTATTGAAAAGTGATATAGTTCTTGAAATGAATTTTGGCGATATTTAATGCAACTAACATTTATTTTGTGGGACGAAAGTATGCCATTCATTTGAAAATCTTTCCAAACGATGAAATGAATTAAAAAATTGGAATTTGTTTACTTTTATCAAAAGCGAAAACTGGACCATTATGCATTTCAAATATCCAAATTCTCCAAACCGACTAGGCAAGCGGAAATTCTCACAACACTAGAATGACGGATTTTTCCGGGTCAAATATTATTTTCATTTTCTGAAATCATTGGACTTTATCAACGTATTATTATACGAAAATCAAAGAAAAAATCCTTCTGTCATTTAATATGCTTGAAATTATAATAATAAATAATGATTCTGTCGATAGTTATAATAATTCTGTCGATAGTTTTTGTGGATTTCCAGATATTTCTAAAGTTGTATTTAATAAAATTTTATCGACTCTTACAGTGTAAAACAAGGAAATTAGATAGATTCTTACATATATATAAACTTCTTATTGTTGAACAGTTTTATTCAGTTTAATATTGAAAACTCGTATTAAAAAGTTAACAGTTGTATCTTAAAGATTGATTTCTACTTTATGGACCATAAAGTTGAAATCAATTAAATCCATGAAATAGAGCAAAAAATTGTTTATAGAAATCTCCAAAATAAAGGTGAAATCGATAAAACATTTTCTAAATTGATGAGATGGATTTTCAACTGTTTGATAATGTCGAGTTCGTATTTCGTTAACATCATTCTCAAATCTCCACCTTCAGAGAAGTGTTTCTTTTATTAGACAGTAAGATAGCTACTGCAGTCAAATACTATGAGAGCTACTATTAAACTTCTTGGTATCCACTTTCCTGTTAATTCTTCGTTGGTTGAGTTTTAAGAGCTTGACTAGTCTGCTAAATGTGCATATCGCATCTCTAAAATATCCAATAATCACTGTAAAATCAGTA
>JAGEOH010001050.1:0-25000 GCA_032207245.1 Pardosa pseudoannulata
ATTATTACTTTAAAGTCTTATCAAATAGCAGTGTTTATCCCCTATAAGAATAAGTGTTAATTAAAAATCTCCATAATAAACAGACTTATACCATTTTTATCAAGAAAATAAGAGTATTGACCGAGTCTGCCTAAGCCGCACGGAACTATCAGGAAAATAAGACATTTCATTTGAAGAAGAAAACACAAAGCTCTCGACTGGTTGCTACATTGCCAGCCGTGCGTGAGAACCGAATTATTGCAACTCTTAAACGGATTGCTGACGTTGGTTAATAAAGCCCTTCTGGTGAAATTGTTTGATCTAAGCAATGAAATGAACAACAGAAAAGAAAAGAGAGAATGTATATCAAGGGCCGGAGTTTGTTCTGGACTAATAAAGTTAAATCCAGACTCGAGGGAAAGTGAGAAATTGAAAAGTAATCACTGCAATGGCAGAACGAGGTGAGAAGAGAGAGTAGAGAAGTAACTCTTAGTACAATCAAAATGAATGCAGAGCACGAGATATTGCTAGAAACAGAGAATATCTAATACTATTTTGGGACTTGTTCTTAGCGGTGTCTCAAAAGTTGGGCCTTGTAAACTGTATTAGATAAAGATATGAAACTTCATGTTTGAAAGATGTATCCAAGGATCCTTGGAAGATATAGTATATTGACTTTATATTTTAAATTTTGTACAAAACAAGTTCATTTTTAATGAGATTTGTATTGGTTTTGAGTTGTTTTTTTTTTTTTTTTCAAATTACTTATCATGGGTAAATAGAATACTTTCACTGCAATAAAATATAACTATTCAAGGTATTTAAGAACTAGGTTACGCTATATTTGATAAATAAAAGTTTTCAACAGAATACCGTAGACATGGTGAAATACCTATCTATATCGAGTATTTTGTTCAAGGTTTAGGATACAGTGATCCCTCGTTTTTCACAACTAATGGGGACCAGAGCCTTCCGCGAAAGCTGAAAAACCGTGAAGTAGTATTTGCATCTAGGAATTTTCGTGTATGCGAATACACGAATGTTTTAAATATGTAAACAGTATTTATACTTTGCACATTTAAGACACAAATTACAACTGTATATGTATTTACTTAAACGTGTCAGTACTAATTAGTAAGATTAATTACAAAACCTTATAGAGTAATAAACATTAATCAACATTGCTGAGAGAGGTGAAGAGTCATGTGTTGGTGGCGTAGGAGAGGCTCTTACTTACTCGTAGAAGTTTTAGGCTCACTCGGAGACTCTTCTGCTGAAAGCGCTGATGGTAGAGCCAGGGGGCTTGACCTTGAAGAGAAACATGATGATGGGTAGTTGTTGTCTTTGTTTTTTTCTTTTCCTTCAAAACTCCCCAATACAAGGACATAACCCCGTCAACGCGATTGATGAACTCGACAGCTCGAACCATATTGCCGTCAATGTCTTGTGCAAATTCTTGCCATGTTGCACAATTGTTGTAGATTCTTCAGGGTAAGGCCACGCTTTTCAGTTTGTTCTTCGTCTTCCTTTTCATTTTCTTACTCACTTGAAGACTTTGTCATCTCAAGAGACAGTGGTAAGTCAACTCATCTCTTTGTTTGACATGCAGGGACCCTTCTCTATAGCACATCAGCATGAAACAACGCTCCTTACGACATGGTTGCCGTCATGGTCATCCATGGTCTGTCATCCTGCCGACATGGTTGTACATTTTTCATTTTTATTTTTTGATGAATATTTTGGAAAAACCCATGAAGCACTGAAGCCGCAAAACATGAAGCACGAAGTAGCGAGGAAACACTGTAGATATATTTAGTTAAAACAAATTAATGAGCCATTCTTACAGAAAGATATGGCCTCGCAATTTTCGAACTTGAATCATCCAAATTTTCAATAATGAGTCTACCTAGAATCCCTAATGTAAACTTCGTTATCTCACCTAAAAGATGCTATAGCCGCGAAAATAAAGTCATCGATTCTTCATGCTGTATTTATGAGTGGAGCTGTGACCTGATTCCAGAATGCCTTTTCATGCAGTCGAGGACACATTTGCCATTTGTTATTGCCACAGTATGCCCACCATTGAATAAAATGCTACACTGCCTAAATTCTATTATTAATAGACAATACTAGCAGCACTAGCTATAGCTTATAATATTAACTGAATTTTATTCTTACGTTAAAGAAAAAAAATCTGAGGCAAATAATGTTCTGGAATTTCCCCATTTATATTTTAGAAGATTTTGGAAAGTTTTCACATTTATGATTTATTTGAACTGTTTTGAAAATAAAACTTTTGTGTACAAAATCAACAATCCTTTTTTAAATGTATAATATTACGTCAATTTCTATTGTTTATCAATGCATTTTACACTATTGTTCTCTCTGTAGTCTAAAAAGAAATACTACTGTCTTTTAATATGTCGTACATTGAAGGGTCTAAAAAATCAGCTGATAATAATTTAGTTAAGGAAATATAATAATTCAAATTAATGGTAATATAAATTGGTGTGCTTATTATCTCAGGCATCGTGAAGATGAAGATTGTAAATGTATTTCTAAACCTTTTAGATGATATGTAGATGCTAGAAACTATTTGGTAAAAGAATATTTAGAAGACAGGATAAATATAAGGTTAATGAAAAATAAGAAATATTTTGAATATTTAATAGGGAACTTTCAAATCTCCCAAAAAACCTTGTTTAAGTAATGAATTTCTGCTATGTCTGTGATTAAAATATAATAGAATAAAAATCCAGCAGGCAAAGAAATCCCGACTTCAGTTCGGTTCTCAAGAGTGAACTTATAGCCATCGGAGAGGGGCTAAGTGCTGTCTTGTCCTTTACAGATCTTAGGGCTGTATGGATTTTGACTGACAGTCGTAGCGCCATCCAATATCTTTCAAACTGGCGAAGAGTTGGTGATAGGGCCGGAATTGCAATTCTTGGCAAACTTAAGCAGGTCTCGTCACTTTGTGAAGTGCACCTTCAGTGGATTCCTTCGCATGTTGACATATGGGGGAATGAGATGGCAGACGTTCTGGCGAAGGAGGGTTCTGAAGAACCAGTACCGGTTACAAATTCACTGACATATCTTGAACTGTATTCCATTAGAAGACATGCTGACAGGCAGATTTGGCTCGTTCCCCCGAGTCATCCCTGGTATCAAGCAGATTGTCTTGGAGGATCCCTCGCTATTAATTGCAACATATCCGTCCACACAACACTTTCCTGATTCTTTAGTGGACTCCTGAAAGGACTTACTTTCGAGAGAGGTCTCAAGATGCACCCAAATTGTCCTAAATGTCCAAATGAACCTGCATCACCGGCACATATCCTTGAGTGCCTGGGGTTTTCTCTTGAGAACCTATACAGGTCTCCTATGCTTGTTTTTGGTTGTTTGAAAGTGAATGGATTCGTGAACCTCGTCTAGTATATTCCTAGACGTGGAGATTAGAAAGAAGAAGAAGAAAAATAATTTCAATAGCTTACATTTCATAATTAAAATATAACCCTGTTTTTTCATATACATTACCTTAAAAACACTTCTATATAGGATAAAATGTGTTACCTCGATTTCTTTTTTCATCTAATGATGAAAATTAGTGGACAATCAATAATTAATTGTACTCAACAGCTGCTTAATCCCGCTGTACGAGTTGTGATGACTTCAATATTCTCGAGTAAGAGGTAACGTGAAGAATGGATCGCAGTCAAGATATAATTGGAAATTACTTTTATTCTTGATTAACTTCGGCTATTTACAAGGAGATTCTAATTCCCAAATCAGGTAGAACTGCAAAGGATGGTTGCCTGTATAACTTCCTCCCGACGATCACAGTCGAAAGAAAAAGAGCTCGTACAAGTGGGGAGGCTTTTCAGGGTGCAATCAAACCCCATTTATCCCCCGTTCGGTATCAGGGACTCTACCGCTCCCTATATGAGCGAACTTTACGAATCTCCCGAACAAGAAAGCTGGCTCCAGTAAAAAACGCGAAAGCCTCCACGAGGTCAACACACCTACGTAAAAAAATGTCGAAAAGCCCTGAGTCGCAAAATTGTAGGCTTTTTATACCTGGGGGTCAGTTACGGTCCCGCCAACTGTTTTTTGGGTCAGTTAAGATCCCAGTTACTTGAGAACTCCAGCTAAAGTTACAGTTAGATTTTTTAGCTGAATTCTCATTCGCTGGCTGACCCTTTCCGGAATTCCCAAGGATTCATTAACATGATCCATCAGGGGGCGTAATCGTCTATTCAATCCGATTGTCAATATCCCATACTCTGAGTCGCCACGCTATTTTCCTGGTAAACAGGTGGGATCCGATCAGCTGTTTTGGCACGTGCTCGGAACAAAGGTGAGTCTTCACAGAGTAAACATAATATGATTATCTACGAGAGAATGTTCCTGCATTATACATTTTTTATTGTAGCACACCCTTTATAAAAAGGGCCGTAAAGACATAAGCCTATTTAAAATGTTGTACTTAAAAATTATTTTATAATCCAATAAAGGGTCATTTATATTATTAAAAATGTATGAAACATTTTATATATGTGTAAAAATTCCATAAAGTGAAAATTTTCTCTTATACACATAAATATTGGTATTTCAACTAGTGTTATCACCTTTTACTAATATTCTCTCAACTTTAATGAAATACGCTTCAAATATATCAGCAAATTTTACAATAAAAATAACAAGGACTAATAGCAATAGATTTTTATTAAAGAATATTTTTTACAAGTGTAAATATCTTTCAAGCTGAAGTCTTTAAAGCATCAGAATAAAAGACAAGGGGTCATAATAAAAGAAATCATCAGCCTTTATTTCAAAATATTTTTAAACACAAAATAATATACAAATAAGAGTCCAGAGAAGTAAAAATATTTTTCTAGGGGTAAAATTCGATTAGTGGTAAAATGAATAAACAATACCTACTAGCAATTTTATAAAAATGATCAAACGAAAAAGGATCTTCTCAGTAAATCTGTGCCTAAAAAGAATTGTTTTTCATTAAGCAAAGTAAAATGGATTACAAATGTTAATTAAAACATATCTTCTTTCGCATTTTCTTTTGCTTATTCCTTAATTTTTAATTGTTTTTGTACGCTAATTTGTGATATATAATAAGAAATAAATCATTAACTACATAAATTTCGAATAAATTCTTTCTCTTTTGATAATGCTATTTCTTTTCAATAAAACGCATTAGGTCTGAAAGGGACGAGAAAATCAATAAATGGTATTTTCAATCCAAAATGAATCTAAAAACGTTATTGATATTTTTATGAAAACATACCCAATCTGCACTGAATAGTCTGTATTTAATAAATGAAAGAAAACCCTTTTTGGAAAATCTTATTACAATGTTTAAACATCATCCTCAATACATATTTTCTGTCTTTGCTTTTCGGTTTTTATTAGGAATTTTTTTTTTCTTATTTTAAATTGAAACTCTATCTATTTTAACAAAGCTCGCTCAATCTTTGTTGCTGCAATCGCTTTGGAACGGACTGCAATGTAGAATTCTGGTAAAATCTTTCGATCATGTTATTCCCTTTTAATCAAACTTTGTTGGAGCATTTCTCCGTTTCTCATTAAGAAATATATTGTATGCTTAGAATTTTTTTCTACTTTTTATTAAATAAAAAAATCTGATAAGCAAACATTTTACCGCTAATATACAAATACTGTAATGACCACATATATTTTAATTAAAAGTAAAGGAAAATCGAGATATTACAAAGGAAGATCAATCTAGAATCTACACCAATCTAGGTCAATGTAGAAAAGAAGGTCTATACAGAAGATTACATTTGTGTACGTGATATGGGTTTTACTTTTCACTACTAAATTTCTTTGATTCTCTATCTACTGAAAAAATTAACATCTTATTTAAACAAATCGTTTTCGTATTTAAAAACATCAAATATCCACTTTCACATCGCTCTTTACATTTGGTAATTCCTTAAATTTTAATTGTATTTGATTTTATACGTTATTTTGGGCAAAGAAATAAATTTTTAACTACATACATTTCGATTAGTCTTTCTGTTTAGACGATTTTTTTAAATAAATCGTATTATGTCTGAAAGGGATAGAAAACTAATAAATGTATTTTTAATCCAAAATTAATCTAAAGATTTTATAGATTTTTTATAAAAACATACCCAGTCTTAATGATCTGTATTTAATAAATGAAAGAAAACCTTTTTTGAAAAAACGTCTTACATTGTATATATCATCCTCATTCCATACTTTCTGTCTTTGCTTTTTAGTTTTTAATAGAATTGTTTTTTTTTATTTTAAATTGAAACTCTATCTATTTTAACAAAGCTCGCTCAATCTTTGTTGCTGAGATCGCTTTGGAACGAACTGCAATGTAGAATTATGGCAAAATCTTTCGATCATGTTATTCCCTTTTAATCAAACTTTGTTGAAGCATTTATCCGTTTCTCATTAAGAATTTTTTCTCCTTTTTATTAATTAAAAAATTTAAAAAGCAAATATTTTACCGCTAATATACAAATACTGTAATGACCACATATATTTTAATTAAAAGTAAAGGAAATCTTTAAAAATCGAGATATTACAAAGGAAGATCAATCTAGAATCTACACCAATCTAGGTCAATGTAGAAAAGAAGGTCTATACAGAAGATTACATTTGTGTACGTGATATGGGTTTTACTTTTCACTACTAAATTTCTTTGATTCTCTATCTACTGAAAAAATTAACATCTTATTTAAACAAATCGTTTTCGTATTTAAAAACATCAAATATCCACTTTCACATCGCTCTTTACATTTGGTAATTCCTTAAATTTTAATTGTATTTGATTTTATACGTTATTTTGGGCAAAGAAATAAATTTTTAACTACATACATTTCGATTAGTCTTTCTGTTTAGACGATTTTTTTAAATAAATCGTATTATGTCTGAAAGGGATGGAAAACTAATAAATGTATTTTTAATCCAAAATTAATCTAAAGATTTTATAGATTTTTTATAAAAACATACCCAGTCTTAATGATCTGTATTTAATAAATGAAAGAAAACCTTTTTTGAAAAAACGTCTTACATTGTATATATCATCATATCATCGTAATATCATCCTCGCAATATCATCCTCAATCCATACTTTCTGTCTTTGCTTTTTGGTTTTTAATAGAAATGTTTTTTTTAATTGAAACTTTATCTGTTTTAACAAAGCTCGCTCCATCTTTGTTGCTGCCATCGCTTTGGAATGGACTGCAATGTAGAATTCTGGCAAAATCTTTCGATCATGTTATTCCCTTTTAATCAAAATTTGTTGGAGCATTTCTCCGTATCTCATTAAGAAATATATTGTATGCTTAGAATTTTTTTTCTCGTTTTTATAAAGTAAAAAATCTAAAAAGCAAATATTTTACCGCTAATATACAAATACTGTAATGACCATATATTTTAATTAAAAGTAAAGGAAAACTTTAAAAATCGAGAGATTACAAAGGAAGGTCAATCTAAAATCTACACCTATCTAGATCAATCTAGAAATAAAGGTCTATACAGAAGATTACATTTGTGTACGTGATACGGGTTTTACTTTTCACTACTATATTTCTTTGATTCTCCATCTCCTGAAAAAATTAACATCTTATTAACGTATCCGTCTACGTTCGGAGAACTTTTTTCTTTAAACGTAGAAACTAGTTCATGTTTTTACATTTTTAGATTTATTTTTTGTATTATAATAGAGAATTGCACTTAAAAATTTTTTTGTGGAGAAGTTTTTATAAAATTTCTAATAAATGAAGAAAATTTTGTAAAAAAAAATCGGGTTTTTTCAAAAGATCTAATTTTTTAATAAATTAAATTATTGCAATATATTTTGATGCAACACATTTCTTATACACTAGACTAGTGAATCACCTAAAATCTTTGCTTAATTTACATTTGGTAAAAAATTTTGGTCCTTCAAAATAATACACATTGAATTTTTACGAATTTCCATTACCTTTATGTCTAATTATGAGTGTAACATCATTAAAAATTATCCAAATTTAAAGCTTTTAGATCATTTACTAGTAAATACTATCACAAGCAGTCATAATAATTTTCAACAAAATATTTTAATAAGAACTTTTTGAGAAATCACATTTCAAGTTTCAACATTTTGTTAAAAATACCGTTCTGAGAAAAACGCATTTGAAGTTTATGAAAGCAACTTTAATTATTAAAAAATTAATATACATGTTTAAAATTCCCCACACTTTCTTGCTTCAAAACTTTCTAATTGCCAACTTGCTAGTTATTAAAAATACTAGAAAAATGTTTAAACTAATCTTCATGAAAATTTAAAAAATTTTGTCCAAAAAATGCTCTTTAAAGGCTCTAAATTCACTTCCGGTTCGGAAGTCGCTACTTCCATTTTGTTTTGACAGCCGTCACTGATGTTTAAACAGCTGTAACTTTTCTTTAAAATGCCTTAGAGACAAAACAAAAACAGATTCAGAAGCTTAAAAGTTGAAATTTTACAACAGAGAAATAAAAAAAAATTATGATTTTTGGCAAAAAATTATGTTTTCAACGTAGACGGATACCTTAAACGAATCGTTTTGATATTTAAAAACATCAAATATCCACTTTCACATTTCGCTTTACATTTGGTAATTCCTTAAATTTTAATTGTTTTTGATTTTATACGTTATTTTGGGAAAAGAAATAAATCTTTAACTACATACATTTCGATCAGTCTTTCTGTTTAGACGATTTTTTTAAATAAATCGTATTATGTCTGAAAGGGATGGAAAACTAATAAATGTATTTTTAATCCAAAATTAATCTAAAGATTTTATAGATTTTTTTTTATAAAAACATACCCAGTCTTAATGATCTGTATTTAATAAATGAAAGAAAACCTTTTTTTGAAAAACCGTCTTACATTGTTTAATATCATCCTCAATCCATACTTTCTGTCTTTGATTTTCAGTTTTTAATAGAAATGTTTTTTTTTTCTTATTTTAAATTGAAACTCTATCTATTTTAGCTTTGTAACAGACTTCAGTGAAAAACTGGCAAAATTTCGCGATCATATTATTCCCTTTTAATCAATTTTTGTTGAAATATTTCTCGGTTTCTCATTAGCAAATACTTTGTATGCTTAGAATTTATCTCTATTTTTATTAATTAAAATAAATACCTGATTATAAGCAACAATTTTACTTTTTATATACAAATATTTTAATTAAAACATGCGAATTACAAGTAAAAACTTAAAAATAAAGTGGTTACTAATGAAGGCCATTCTTTATTAAAGACTGTATTCCTATACATAATATAGGTTTTGCTTTTCACTACTAAAGCTTTTTGATTCTCTTTATTTCTCTTGAAAAATTTAATGTCTTATATAAACAAATCTTTCTGTTTATATAAAAACTTCCGATATCTGCTTTCGCATTTACTTTTCGCGTTTCTTTCATTTCTTTTTAATTTAACGTTTTATGAAAACAAATCTTTTGGGGTATCTAAAAACTTATGCATTTTTATCTGCTTTTATTTTCCCACTCAATGATGTACATTCTGGTTTGAAAACATGGTAGAATTCAAAAATATACTATTAAAACAAATAGTTTTGTTGAACTTGTATTCTTTGTAAAACATCAAAGTAATTCACAGTAGTTTCATTTATAAAATTAACATGGAAACAAAGCTGATAAGCCAATATATTCTTTGTAGTACCTGATTAACCACTTTAGCGATATCAATTATTGTCAATTTAACCCTTTTTATCCTGACGGTACTTATAAGTACCGCTTCAATCAAACACCTATATATTCCTAATAAAGCCGTTTTTCCTGACGGTACTCACAAGGACATGAACGATGCAGTTCCTACAGCAGAAAAGAAATGACAGCACCAATCAGGAATCCTTTTTATTCGCATAGTAGGGATTTTATAATTGGCGTGCTGCATTCGAAGGTCATTTTGTAGTAGAGTTGATACACGTGTTGTTCAGTTGAGTAAATTTAGTGGTTTATTACCAGTTATTTGGTACTATTATTTTTTAGAGACTTCTATACTTCGCAGGTAAGCATTTCATTTGTTTTATTCATAATTTAATGTTTTATTTTCTATCATAGAGTCAAAAATATATATTGGTACTAGAAAGTACCAGCTGCAAAATTAACTACTAAAATACAATAAAAATTAATTTTCATTTTAATATGATTATTCTCCATTAAAGCTTATCCAATGAAAGTTATCTAAATGCAGTAATAAATTTGATGGTAAATTAAATCAGGATATAAAGGGTTGAGGATGGATTGTGAAGTGCTTGCAGTGCAGATGAAAATAAGTGTATCAATCCTACGCGCTTCTGCCTGTTATGTAATTTAGAATTAGCTTTCGAACTTAACCCTTTGAGCGCTAACATGATTTTTAGAGAATAGCTAAAAGTGCCAATCTGCATGAATTGAAATACTCAATTGGTCTGGAGTTTGAAGGTGGTGCATATTTTGGTCCTGTACTACCTGCAACCAGCCACCCACCCGAAGTCGGGTGTAGAGTGTTGAATTGCTGGTTCGGTCTGACCGTCCAGCAACAACGCGTTACGCAGGGGCCAAGTCAGCATTCCGCCCATATAATTTAAAATAACAAAAAAGGGAAACAATCTAGAAAAATAAGTACAACTAATGTAGTTACCGGAAGAGCGGGGTATACTCGGCAGGAGTCCTGCCCAGGTTAAAAGTCCTGTTAACCCGGTGTATAACATGGAACTTTCTGACACGAGAGCAAGTGTTGATGAGGGAAGCAATAACCTGCACAGGGCAGTTGTGGTGGTCATTAGTAAAGGGCTACTTTGCCCCTTGCGGTGTGATCTTCATGGCCGCACGATGACGCCTTGATTTGCGGTAAGCCAGTCAACCAGACTCCTGCCCTTCCTTATCAGTACCAGGTTTTTTATTAGACTCTCTGCCCAGAATTCCTTGGATATGTCAGAGGGTTTATTAAGATGCAAGTCTTAAGAAAACCTCTGATAAATCCAAGAAACTCTGGGCAGAGAGCATGTTTTGGTCCAGACTTTTCGTAAAAAACATGAGAAGGCCTTGTTGTAGTGTCTCTACTTACCTCTATTTACGAATAACTGGAAATGACTGGAAATGCCAATTTCACTGTCACTCGATTTATTATTTTCCGAACTGTCACTAATTATACGCGGTCTTTTCCGCCGTGGATTTTGAATGTTGCTTTCAGCTTCTGAAACTTCCATATTCTGGTTTTTATGTTCCGATTGAATGTAGTCATGGTCATCCACAATGCTTTCTACATATTCAAGAAATTTTTCATTATTGTCAAATTCTCTGCAGGTCGAAACCATAAAGATATTTTTATAATGCCTAGAAAGTTTTTTATACAAGAATGAAAATATAAATAAAAATAACTGACAATATAACAAATTACACAATTGCAAGAATCCCCTAAAAATATTATTGTGAGCGTGTTCCAATTCGGAAACTATTCTCACCATAAAGATGTAATGTATACCATAATACTATTTCTTATAAATACATGTGAGGAATAAAAAACAATAAACAAGAATCGACAAGTATGAAATAGAGATCGTAATAGTTCATGCATGAGCCAGGATCACAATCGCGTTCCTGGCATTTTCGGCCAGTGTATTGAGTAGCGCGATCGCACTTCATGGATTAAAAGGGTTTAGGTCAGTTTCTTCTACGCAGGAATAATTTGTTTTTATTGGATTTGTGTGTATAGATATGATATTTACATTAAATAGGTGATGTTATATCATCAAAGCTGAATATATTTTTGAACTTTAGGAATACAATAAGTAGTTCAAACCATAATGTGTTTTTTACTAGGAAACATTCAAAGCAAATTCCAGTGAATATTTGAATATATATATATATATATATATATATATATATATATATATATATATATATATATATATATATATATATATATATATATATATATATATATATATATATATATATATATATATATATATATACAAATATTATATAATATAATGTATATTTATATTTTATAATATATGTTATGTTTATTTAATATATATATATATATATATATATATATATATATATATATATTATATTTTTATATTATAATATATATTTGTAATATTAAAATCCCTTATTTACGTATTTTAATATTAATTTAATAACTTTTGTTCATAAAGTAAGTTCAGGGTTTGCGCGGTAATTCTGATTTTTCCCTCCAGACATGCTATAGACTTAATTCAGCCTCTGTCTGTACTACTTTAGCCAATAGTTAGCGCGTTCTCTTTAAACATGGGTATTTTTATCACGTAATTAATTATGCTTAGGGATTATTCGTAGTCTTTTTACCTGAGGAATCCCTACTTGAAAAACGTATGTGCAGGATCACATTGTCTATGTGCACGATGTTGTAAAAGTGCTTGACTGTTGTATGGATTTCATGTATCTCACCAGAAATAAACTGTGTTGTGATTTTGAATAAGTCTCGCCCATATTACATATTTATATTTTGTATATAATATATATTTTATTAAAAAATACCAGTGCTTGGCAAAAGTTCTCATGTTTGGTACAAAAAGAGAGTTCATTTGAATTCTAGGAAGAATACCTACGACATCAAGTTCAATGGAACATTTAATACGGTTATCTTTCAAATGCATTCATATTTCCTATTTAGAATGGCATTTCCAGCATTTAAGGGAACATTTTTAACTAAAATCATTCTCTCTGTAACAGAATCAAATCATTAAATTTTTGTATAAGAATTACTTTTTGCTTTCTTCCCTTTAACTAAATTTAATGGCAGACATGTGCTAAATAACAAAAATATCTTCCTTGTCATGAAAACCACTATTTAATAGAAATCCACTAATATGAAATCCCTTAAGTTCTAACTCAATAAATTTGGAAAACAACATCTAAGAACATTTAATTTTACTGAACATTTGTAACGGATGTGCATATCAAGCTTAATCAAATTACTGAAACTAATTTTCATTAAAAATAATGCATTCTAGAATTATCTAAACACCCTAAAAGTTATTTGTATCTCCTATATTGATTAATACATTTTAGTTAGATACTTAATGATATAAAATTCTTTGATTAACATCCAATTTAATATTAATAGTGTAATTGAAACCGATACTTTTAAAGGTAAGCTTTGTAAGATGTATCAGCAAAGATTCTTTCCTTTGCATGCAACTATTAAAATGGTTTACTTTTGCCTGAGGTAAAATTTATTGATTTATTTATAAATGAATCAAATTTTAAAAACCACCATTAAGAGGACATGGTGTCTTTTCAAATTTTTTTACTAATTTTAAGTACCGCAGTAAACATTCTAAATGTTTTTTATTTTATAAAACAATGTAAAACATTAGGTCTGTTCGAATAGTTCATTTAACTGAAATATAAAATTTTCGACTTTAAAAATGTTTTTAAAATTCTTTAAACTTTCTCTAAATACAGTAATCGCCAATTATCTAGACCGATCACGACTGTGTTAACCTAGATCTGGTTAACCTGGATAATTAGACAACATTAAAAAATGGCTCTTACAATGTTTTTTAACACTAGATTTACGGATGTTGATCATATGCCTATTTTTACTGAAGTGAGCTAATTTGACTCATACAAGAAATTTGAATTTTTTTTTGTAAAGAAGATAGTTCCAAATTAATTTAAATAAAATATTTATTATCAAAAACTTCATAGAAAACATTTTTTACATATAAAATCTGTTTTTGAAACACATTTTCCGCAAACATTTCTATTACATTTAGCACAATGGTTTCTACATCTGTTTCTTTTGCACAATTGTTGAACTTGACAATTCTTCCGTGCGTCAGTAGCATTAATTTCTGTCATTGGAATGGAAGTGTTCTCGACTTCTTCTTTATATTTACTTCTTAGCTCTTCAGCCAACTGGAAAATAAAATCTTGACTGTTGTCCAGGCTTGATAAGACCAATAAATTTCATGTTATGCGATTAACTGTTAAACCACTCTATGAGTCAAATTGGTTCACAAGCGTGAAAATAGGTATACCACATTTGATAATGCGAAATGAAGGGGACTGCGGAGAAGAGGAATGAAAGTTTACATATATTTTATTACTTAACTAAAAACTAATGTATGTTTTTGAAACGTGCTATTAAAGTTTTATGTATATATAGTAATCAAATTTTTAATGAGTCAAATTGGCTCGGTCCGTAAATCTACTGTTAAGTAACTTCCCTTCGTACATTTTCTATTCTTAGGACTCACAGTTGTAGTAGTGCATATTTTAACGTATTACAAATGTTGCGTTTAGAAGTACATTTTTTTAAACTTTTTTATAAAATATTTGTTTTCTACCAAATTGGCATGAAGACAAAGACACCAAGCGATAGTGCGATATATAGGAGAGCTGGATGATACAGTACCCTGGGGTACAAGAGAGTGGGAAGATGAAAAAAAAAACCAAAGGAAAGATTGAGGCTTGGTTTGAAGCCTACAATCTACTATTTGCTACAAGAAAGCTAATAAGGGAAAACAGTGTTTTTAAAGATCATTTTTAGAAAACAGAAGTATTATTTGCTGAAAATTTTGAATTTTTACTGTTTATTACTGTCAGGTACAAAATGCGGAAATTATTATAATCGTGAAAATTTTCAGTTTGTAACGAAATATCTGCATAAAAGAAAATCGCTGTAACCAACATTAATGCCTTGAGTCTCTGCAAGATGGCCCTACTCAGACATGGATACAACAAGAAATGAAACCTAATTTGAATCTTAAGTAGGCTATGCAAACTATAACTTTGATGACACATCATTCAAAATAAAAAAAAAGAAAAATTCTAAAAGCGTCGTGAGATGTTTGAAGAAAAAGGATGGGAAGGGAGACAAATACATGTTCTTTCCAAAAATTAAACAAAACAATGGTGTTTTGAAAAGTTTTATATTATCCTTTTCATTGTAATAAATGTATTTAACAGTATCATGATTAAAGATAGAAAAAATGATGATTAAAGATGGAATAGTGATGATTAAAGATGATTAAAGATTATGATTAAAGATGGAAAGTGAAGATATCACTCGAATGGATTGGCCAGCATACTCCCCTGATTTAAATCCCATCGAACATGTGTGAGATACTTTGGGGAGATGCATTGCAGCACTCTTATATCCTCCGGAGAACACCCAACAACTCAAACAGATGCTGATTGCGGAATGGGTAGTCCTACTGCAAGAAATGTTAGACCAGCTTGTTCTGAGTATGCGAAGACGGTGCGAAGCAACCATTGCAGTTAGGGGAGGGCATTCCCATATTAAGAAACATCTGCTTGTTGTTCTTTCTCTTGGATAGACAATCATGAGTCACGATACTATGCGTTCAATAAAGCTTGTTTTTGTTTTATTCCATATGTATGCATCGTATTCCCTTTTCAGCGCCGATGCTTTCGTTATCCTTTACGTACGTAATACTCTCATTTCTGAATTTCATATCTATCAGATGATTTCTCGTGGAGATATGACAAAAACCCCACCTGTTACCTAAATTTTTTCACACCAGTTTAAGATAAATTTTACGTGAATTTAGTAAGAAATTTGACTTATAATTTCAACTTTCAGTCATACGCAGGGATTTCTACTTAATAAATTTCAATGGCCTTAGACACTGAAACATGTATTCATCGCTCGACAGTAATATTTGCATACTACAATTACTTTCACCTAATAAATCTCGCATGGCATTTATATAACATGTTTTAACTGCGGATCTACTATAGGTTGTTATTCCATAAACTACCTTTGCTACATTCAGTAAATAAATATTTTTGTTGTCAGAAACTTTAATAATGGCTTTTTATTTGCATTGAAAAATATATCATTATTTTCAGATATGCTTTGTATTTAGACAAAAATAAGTATAAAGAAAATAAAAATATTATTAATTCTACATTTGAACACATACTAATTGATATTAATAATAAATAGTTTCTATAACTAGCAATGCATACCATTTATTGTTCTTCAAAGTTATGTTTAACTTTAAACAAAATTAATTATAGAATAAAGTACAACGATATCATGATTGCCTGTAGATCGTTGTGGTTAAAATATTCATTAGAGACTGTGCTTTTGACGTTTAAATTTAGGATTTGTTTAAGAACATTACCATATAATAGTCTGCGATCTGATCAATTTTGAATCAGCGAATACGAAATTAGGGGGAAATTTATTTCCAATTATGGATGGATGTTTAGATATATCCAGCCAATCAAGGATTAAAGAAATTACCGTTCAATACAGATTGTTGACTGTCTACTTTAACTTATAGACTTTGCCATGTTATTTTTAAAGTTCAATTTTGTGCATATTCATATCCATTTTGGACAAGAGTGTTTATTGTACATACACGAGTTCACAACTACCGGGTGATCAAAAAGTCCGTATAAACTTTAAAAAATCATAATAACCGAAAAAATAACCAAAATAAAAAACGGTTTGCAGGGTTAGTATCACTAGGGCATGAGATTTTTTTTAAACATAAGAAACAGTAACTCAAAAACAGCCGACAGATGGCGCTGGTACGAACGACTTTGGTGGAAATATGCAAATGAGACTGTTATAAGAGCTTGAACTAGTCACACTGCAAATTCGGTCAAGGATTTCCTGATCCAGACATTCGGATAAGACAAAATCATTAGCAGGCTTTTCAGGTTCCCATGGCCTCCTCGGTCTCCAGATTTGATCCCGGCAGACTATTGGTTGTGGGGATATTTGAAATCTCGGGTGTATTGATCCAATCCATCCAATCTCTCTAAACTGAAAGATGCGATCCGCCGAGAGGTGTCTTGCAACCGGACCTGCTGCACTCTGCCGTTGCTGGATTTGCAACTCGCAGAGTGTCATACCCTGTGCTGGTGGTCATGTGGAACACATACAGTTGTAATAAACGACTTGGAGGCATTCTGTTTGTTATTTGCTTTTCTTTTTCTTTGACTTGTGTACATAAGCGCCCTCTATCGACTTTTTATTATTATTATTATTATTATTTTAATCCCATGCCCTAGCGATACTAACCCTGCAAACCGTTTTTCATCTTGGTTATTTTTCCGGTTATTAAGAATTTTTAAAGTTTATAGGGACTTTTTGATCACCCGGTATTTCAAGAGCAATTTTACGAATCATCTGAACTTAACTGCACCATTTATTCTAAAATTGTGGGGCCAGACCTCTAAGGAGGGTGATAACTCTGGCGTTAAATATGGGTGCGATCATACTGGAAAGAAAATGTTATTTAAAAAAATAATAATTTCCTGAAATTGAAGGGACACAAAATGCATTGGCATAATAAAAAAGGAAATACACATTAACATTTATATAATATACTTATAAATAGGATTGTATCAATCCGATACAATGTGTTTAATAGCTCATCAATACTAAATTAAAAACAAGTTTGTTGTTGTTACTGCCAATACCCCATGGACAAACATTTAGGAGGACATTTAGGCACCAGCACGTAGACCAGAGGACACACAAATTAAGGCGAAAGTGCTGCGAATTTCATTTAACGAGCACAACTAAGGGGCGAAAAACGTCTTAGCTCAAGTGGGTTCTCGTAATTTAGAAGAAGGGACCAAACAGAAGACCCCCCCTCCCAGTCCGTCACCCCTAGAGGTATTGTTTGTGAACTTGGAGGACATTGTGACCAAGGACATATTTTATGAGCTACAGTCATCATTAACTTACACGGCTGACCTTAGTCCGAATCTGCAAACCTACACATATGAGATCTTCGACATTGCCGACTGAGCTACCGTAGCACAAAATCAAGTTTAATACTTATTAGTAAATCGCTTGTGTTAATGCTACACAGCAATGTTTTTCAAGCATCAATAAACTTACTTATTCTTGATAATTTGTAAGGTTTGTAATAATTTCGTATTGAACCTTTGACTTAAAAATACTCAGAATTCATTGTTATTTCATTACATTAGGTTTCTGAACGTTAGTTTAACCTCTTCTATCACATCATCACCGAGGACGAGCAAAGTCGGAGAGGTCAGGTCAGGTCAGGATGGAACTTATTCTTGATAATTTGTAAGGTTTGTAATAATTTCGTATTGAACCTTTGACTTAAAAATACTCAATTCATTGTTATCGCATTACATTAGATTTCTTAACGTTAACTTAACCTCTTCTATCACATCATCACCGAGGACGAGTAAAGTCGGTGAGGTCAAGTCCAGGAAGGAACTTTGTACTTCTCTCAACCAATAGAAGGGCCCGTTGGTTTGGCGGGATTTCGGACCTGACAGCTCGTCTTCGGTGATGGTGTGTGGGAAGAGGTAAAACTAAAGTTCAGAAACTTATGTAACTTTTGGTTACACGTTTTTATAGAGGGAATAGAAAAATTCATTACTAATTTATTTTACAAATAGCGAAAGTTTATTTTTTTTATAAAAATTGCATAGTTCAATAAATATATACATAGAAAATAACCAAGAAAAAAGTTTTTTTTATTTAATTACTGAAAAGCTCCTTTCTATTCATTTTTTGGCTTAATAATCCCGAGGTTCCTTATTAAATACACATCTTATACATTATATGTTTTGAAAAGCATCAATTTTAATTAACTTTTATTTTACATGCAGCAATGTAAATAATCTATAAATTTGAAAGAAATGCGACAGTTGGAAATACGCATGAAGTGTCTTAAATATTCATAAAGAGCTAAAAATTTTGTTTCGAAAAAACGTTTGAAACTTTCAGGAATAATATTGTATATCAGGGTAAATCTTCTATTCATTATTGGACTTTGGATACTGAAAAAAATTGTCTCCTCATTTATAGTATAAAAATATCGAATTTTCACCTACATTTTACCTGGTTAATGTCCATTGTCTCCTCAATACGCATCCCTAATGTAATAACTTTTCCCGCCATAAAATGCATTAAAAGAGGTGGCTTTCAGTAATAATAACTTTCAGTAATAATATTGTATATTAGGGTACATTTTCTATTCATTATTGGACTTTGGATACTGAAAAAAATTTTCTTCTCATTTATAGTTATATTTGTAATATAGTGAGATAAAAATATAAAATTTTCACCTACATTTTACCTGGGTAATGTCTGCCGTCGCCTCAAAATGTATCCCTAATATAATAATTTTTCCCATCATAAAATGCATTAAAAGAGGTGGGCGTGTATGTGCTTCTATTATAATAACCAGAAAATACCAGGCATATATGTCCTAATGATGCAAGTGAGTTAATATGGATTCCCAGCTAACGCTCTATGAGGACTAATGTAAAAGCAGACATAAAGCCTCGTATTCTCTAAAATGCTCGATCATCATATTACGCGCATGAATTCAGGATTATCTCTCGCACTGGAATACACTCCTGAGGACAGACATGGGGAAGATCGGCTGCAGTGATAACGGAGCTATTTAGTAAATTTAGGCACTCAACTGATGTCATGTTAGTGAACACGAAGATTGACATATATCATCCTGGGTATTATTACTCACACACAGGTATTAAGTATACAAAAACTCCTCTAACACTTTATCGCTAGTGATAAATTTATGATCCTTACCGCTGGGAGGAAGGAAGCATTCATAGCGCCTTGCTTTATCGAGTGGTACTGAAATAATACAGAACATGTAAAGTTATGGCAAAGATAACAATATCTGTTATTACAATAGTAGCCGGGAAATAGCCGAATATGTATGTCAATGCCTTTTATTACAGGATTCTGTGGATTCTAATCCTTTAATATCATGAATGTTTGTACAACTTTTAGAATAGGCTTTAAGCAGTAGGTCCTGGCCTATTTGGCTCACGTAATGCAAATATGCAAATACATAGATCGTAGCACTCCAAACCAGATTCATTATAGCTTATTTACTGTTGTTATTGTCAATAAATGTACTTTATCTCAGAACATATTCATGTTATTAAGTATTTATGTTCGGTAAAATAAACCTATTTATAGTCTTTAATGTATATATGTAATGCATACTTCGATTTCAAAAATATTTTATTAAACTTATACTTAGTTGTTTAAATCTCAGTTTAACCATTTAAATATATTAAAATCTAATAATAGTTATTAGTAGCAAACATAAATGGCAAGATCTACAATACCCTATTTCTCAAAAAGGAAAGTAAAGCCTTAGTCAGTTCCGCCCATCAAAAGATTTCAAACTATGACCTAGCATAATACATACATCACATTATTGGACTTTGGAAAGGTCCAATAATGTGACCTTGGAAAGGTCACATTATAGGACTTTGGATCAGGTTTAATACTCCTAAAACCCTTAATACAAAAATCTATATTTTCAAATAAATTCAAAATCAGAATATATGCTTAATAAACAATTTTTAACTTTTGGTCATAATTGAAAAATTTTCTTCAGCTTACAAAATATCTTAAAAATAATGCACACCCTCCGAAATTTTTTCGTACTAATTTGAAAAATTATCCTTTCAAGGCAAAAGTCCATCATAATACTCTTAAACTATAATTTAACAAATGCATCAGACATTGCATCAAACTTTGGGGAGAAAATGAATTTAAAATTGAAAAAACTAAAACTACATCTATCATGTTGTATGAACTAATCTTTTTCTGAGGAGTCAGATATCGAATCATAACATTTGTAAAGAAACAATACACCGTCGAAAAAAAATTTCTCAAACATTCCAACATGTATCTTCTCTTACGCTATAAACGACAGACCTTTTTTAATTCAACCTAAAAATCCCATTAAATCTTGCAGTAAACTTATTAAACAACCACATCAATCAGGAACAAGCTTGACCTGAAAAAAAAGTTTAATTACTCGAAGGAAAAAAATATTTTTATAACTTTACTTTCTCTTGGATGATAAAGATTTCGGATATCGCTCGTAAAATCGATCAATAGTGTTTAGGTAAATCTTACTAAGTAATTTTAAAACTGCTTTATTTTATTAGAAAACTACCAATTTTTTAGAGAGAAACTATCTAATGACGGGGTTTGTCATGACGCAGGATCTAATTACAGCCAGCTATTTATAGATGTATAAATTTTGTACCTAATAAGACTTTTGCGGTATATGGAAAGAAAGGGAAAAATTTATAGTTTTTTAACTATCTAAACTTAATTAGTATTTAATAACTGAAAACAAGGAATAAAAAAAAATTCTTGGAAATATTTTAGTAACGCACATGATAATTGTTGCTGAGGATATGAAGAGAAACGCAATATATAAAGCACAGAAGTTACAAATATTTATAGTATAAAACCAACGCTCATAACATGTTAGGAAACATTATGTGTGCATGTGACATCTCTAATTAAACAAATTTTTTCCATACATGACAGGAAGCTGAATACAGCTTAATTCATAGCAAGTATTAGGAATTGAAACAAAACGGAGAGAAATAAAATTTATAGTACAAAAATGGAATAAATGACAGTGAAAAGTCAAAACATTTAACGCTCCTGAAACTATTAATTACTAAAACATCGGTATTTTCAAATAAATTTAAAATCAGAATATATGTGTAGTAAAAAATTTCGAACATTTTGTTGTAATAAAATAAACTTCTCTAATTTAAAAAATATTTTAAAATAACTTTCTTCTGCTTTTTCCCTTCTTTGAATGGCTCTGCAGTCCTTGGTTGGCCTGAATTTCTCCAAAAGTCGTCTTCAGGCATCTCTACATCCGGCAACTGTTTTCTAGTTTTTAACCTTTAGAATGTTGAGGTCTACAACATAATTATTACAACATAATTAAATTTACAACATAATTAAGGTTACAACATAATTATTACATTTCAACGTAGGTCGGCTCCGAAATGTTTCCAGGAGTTTTACCAAAAACATTACCTTAAAACAATGATCCTCCTGAATTCTAACCAAAGGACCATTGCATTTTACTTTCTGCAATTTAATGAGTTCTACTGCATCAGGTTGTCTTTAGATCTTGTTAAGTTCTAAGTTACATTTTCTCCCTGAAACCTTCATCTCGACCGAATATACACCTCAAAATCTTTCTCTCAAAAATCCATCGAGCTTCCTCATCACTCTGGTGCATAAATCAAGACAAATGTAATGAGATATTTATAAATAAACAGTTCACTACTTGGATTGAGAAAGCTGTATTTAAAACAGCTCTTCAAGCCAGAAAAAAACATTTGTTTTTAGCAGAAATTCATTTACATATTTCTGGAGAAAATGCACTTTTATTGTTCAGCTCCGCTTCGAAACAAGTGAAATTTAACTATAGCTATCAAAATAAATTTCACCCTCCAATATCTTTTTCTAGCGGTATTAAAACAATTTTCCTTCTTCTGAAAGAAACAGCATTTCAAAGCAAAAGTTCATAATAATACCTCTAAACTATACATTAACAAATGCATCAGACATTGCATCAAACTTAGAATAGAAAATCAATTTTAAACTCGAAAGAAAATAAAACTACATTTTCCGCTTTTGTTCAGTCTTGTCAATGAACTAATCTTTTCAAGAAATCAGGTATCGAATCATAACATCTGTAAGGAAACAATACACCGTTGCAAAATTTCTCAAATATTTCCAGATGTATGTTTTCCTACGCTAAAAACGACAGACTTTTTTAAATGGAACCTAAAAATCCCATTAAATCTTGCAGTAAACTTATTAAGCAGCCACATCAATCAGGAACAAGCTTGACCTGAAAATAAAAAAAAGGTTTAATTACTCGATGAGGAAATTTTTTTAACTTTACTTTCTTTAGGATGATAAAGATTTCGGATATCGCTCGTACAGCCGATCAATAGTATTTAGGTAAAAGTTCTTAAATTAGTAATTTTAAAATTACTTTATTAGAAAACGACCAGTTTTTTTAGGAAGAAAATTTCTAATCTTGGGTCTTTTCATGACGCTGTGTCTAATTACAGGCAGCTATTTATAGATGCATCTAATAAGACTTGCTGTATATGGAAAAATTAAAATAAAAGTTTATAGATTTCCACATGTAAACTTAATTCTGTTTTAATCACATTCTACTCTACAAATATAAATATTATATATAGATTGAAATTCTAAGATCACCGTTAATGACTTATGTTTTGCAAGTCATGCTCTATGTTGAAACAGATTACAGCACCACAATCGCAGTTGGAGTTTTTAAAGGAATTTGGAATATGGAAAAATTAAAATAAAAGTTTATAGCTTTCCACATATATACTTAATTCTGTTTTAACCACTTTCTATTCTACAAATATAAATATCATATTTAAATTTAAATTCTAAGATCACCGTTAACGACTTATGGTTTGCAAGTCATGCTCTATGTTGAAACAGATTACAGCACCACAATCGTAGTTGGAGTTTTTAAAGAAATCAATCAAACATGTTTAGCTGTCATTGTTCATATTCAACTTTTACAATAGCTGAAAGAGCATAACTTAAATTTAATAAATGAGATGAGTAAATTGCATAGATGTTTATATAGGTACAACGTATTTACAAGAGTTTAATGTATCCGTAATAACACGTTATTATTCAAAATCGGAAAAATGCTATTCTACACTCACACAAGGAATTTGAGCCTCGCAAATTCACAATTCGTTCCCAATGGTGTTGTTGTCATATACACAGGAATAAAACTTAGATATGTGTGTATAAAATTATTTTTGATAAACTAGAAATATGCCTATAGAAAGGAAATTGCATTCCTCTGTAAGTGGTTCTTCATTTTTTCAAAAGCTCACGAGGAGAGTTCAAAATAACAGTTAACCCTTTCATAGGTCTTGGGAAGTTTACTTCCCACTTCGATGATCTTACAAAATATACCTGTGGGAAACGCAAAACCCATTATAATATATTGGCCTTGGTATTCTACCAATGGGAAGATTAATTCTCACTTCAGTTTTGTGCTGTCATCTAATGTTCGATATATTGAATAGAATTAGCACATCTGTTTTGAAAGTTTTAAAACATTGTGTGAGAAATAAATGGCCCACGAAAGGGTTAAATAGGTGTTCATTTGAAACCAATAATATAACTATATCTCGGGTTCATTGCAGCGAAGTTTGACTGTATTTTTAAAAAATAAAACAGTATTAAAATCTATCTTAAACATTTCGAAATCGTACAATCTTTGAGCACAATTGGATTAAAATCTGCACAATGTATGCTCAAACACAGGCAAATAGGATTTTTGGTTTGGTTTTAAACGGCTAATTTTTTGTAACAATAGGGCTAATTAAAATGAGACTTACTACTTAAAACTAATTCCAAACGATAACGAACATCCTAGTCTAATCGGGATTCGAACAATCAAACTCTAGTTTCAAAAGGCAGCCTTAATTCATGGTACTTATAAAAACTTTGATAAAGGGAGGCTTTCGAATAGCAAGCACTTCGCAATTTACCTATTTCTTAATGTTTGATACGAACTAACAGTTGCCAGTATTAATCTATAATTTAAAGAAAATTCGTATTTGATTATCATCTATTTTTAAAATTCAAGTGCATTTGAAAGTACCCAACAAAACACTGTTTAATTAATTCTGATTTTCAAGCCATTAAACATATCAAAAGTTAACAGATGTTTCAAACAGTGCAGAATACGAAAAAGCTTGATGTATAAAACTTCATAATGTTCCATTTAAAATAATTATCATCTAGTATATTATATATTAGGTTAAATTTTATGCCTTTGTGATTGCGTTACAAATAAAACTAGCTCCTTATTTAAATTAATTTATTAAATGCAAGGAGTAAAGATATTACCATAAACACCTTTCTAATATATGAAGATTTACAGGTACTCTTTAAAAAAATTCTACTTCTTTAAAGTCATAAAAAATGTTTTACTGTAAACTAATAAAATGCGTATAAATGTATGCAAACTATTTCTTATTTCATTAGGGTGAATATAAAAATTTATACAACAACTTGGATTCGAAAAACTCTAGCAAAGGTTTTCTTAAAAAAAAGTTATAAATAAAAA
>JAGEOH010001051.1:5000-25000 GCA_032207245.1 Pardosa pseudoannulata
CTTCCATTTAAGTAGTTGGCTTGTCGCAGTTTTATTAATCTCCCCATAATGCGTTAAGCACGATTTTTTTTTTCAAATTTGTTTTTTCCTTATTGTAAAAAATATTAAAAAACATACAACAATATATTCTTATAATTTCTGTTTGTAGGATCAAGAAATATCTAAAATGTACATTTTGCACGCCATTTAATATAGAAATAACGCTAAATATGCACTATTATAACTGCAGGTTCTAACACTGTAAAAAGTATGAAAGTTACCTAAAATCTATACCATAGCTATTTTTAAAGTAGTCCAGTCCTCCGGATTTTTCTTTAATGGGTTCAGTATCTCTTCGGATAAGTCCAGATAACCAGTGTTCTATAGCATTTTCGTTTGGCTATAAAATGAAATAAGTTGGAAATATGCAAATTAAGAGATTCATTTATTTCTATTATATATATTTATTGTTGTGATTCTAAAGTCGTATTTTACAACTTTTACTGCAAAGTACAAAACTAGAACGCAACTGTGGCGGTTTTCTATATTTACCGAGAACTGAGTTTTAATCTTAGAATGAGAAGCAGTTTTACTAATAAAATTTGGCACATTATGTTTGATGAAAGTTCGGATTGGTTTTTTCATTAAAGCTTATACATAAATAATTTATAGTTAACATCTCGAATATAATTATATTTCGCCTTCAAATTCAAAGAATTTCCCATAAGATATTGTCAATTAAATGTTTTCGTATCAATTAATGAAAACAATTTCAGACAATGTTGAGAATCTACAGTTGTCTTGTGCGGTATCCCCCTTTATTTTTGAAATATGTACATTTTATATTACACTTTCTGATCCAATTTTAAGAGTCAATCTCTTTTCCAAGCCACAATTTTTTTTTTTGGTACATCCGTATATGATGGATTAAGATAAAACTAAATTTGTCCTAAAATAAAACACATTTAAATCCCTATAAAAAGTAAAAAAAAAAAAAAAAATTCTATTACCCGAAAGAAATTTATAGTTAGAGCGGAAAACAACAAATTAAATGCTCGATTCTTAAGTTTAAATAAAAGATATTAGAGCATGAAGCATTCTAAAAAATTAGGTTTCTATACACAAAGATATTTTCACTATTGTTCATATAAGAGCATGGTATCAATAAACTTTTAATAATAATGAAAGTTTTTAATAATTTCCCATATAGTCTGAGATATCATTTCGACACAGATTTAACAAGCACTATATACAAAAAGAAAGATCGTCAAATAGGAAAGTATATTTGCCTTAAAATAGTTTATACACACTTCTCTTGAAAGAACAAAAAGGGAAATCTCCCCTTCCTTACTTTAATGATTAAGAAATATTGGACAAGCTAGACATATTAATGAAAATCCTTTTTTCAACTACTGTATTTTAAAACATCATTTACAATCTCATTAAAATCTAAACTCTGTATTATATCGTTTTAATAAAGCAATCTCTAATAATTTTGGTTGATTAACCAAGGTTCCTTATCTATTAAAGATATCTATTACTATATAAAAGGATTTGACCCTTTTAAAAATATATTGACCAGATCTGAAAATCTTAATTATGCAGATAATAAATAATTTATTATGTAGATATTAAATAATTTATATAAATTATATAAATATAAAATAACCATTAATAATAGTTCCGTAAAAATTGTGAAAATTAATGTTATGATTTGAAAACACCAATTTTAAATGTGTGTAGACAGATTTGTGTAGTTTGAATAATTAGAAATTCTTATACCTTTAGATACTGGGACATCTAAAGATAATATTAATCCTCTTCGAGAATTTGCAAGTGTTGCCCTTTTATGTTTTGTGTAATTCTTCTTAGACGTGAGATTGAAACTATGATTAATGAAATAAATATCCAGAACATAAAAACCCCATAATAGGAGAAGGGTCACAGCACGTGCATCGCATTCACAAAAGTAATTCAGGTCCTGAGAATAAAGCAATTCTAACAAAAACATCAGAATCAATCTGTTTAAATCTACTTATCTGCAGCTGTAACTGGATGTGTTAAAGCTGTCGATGAAGCTAAATATGCTAAATATTGAATATATGCTAAATATTGAATTGCATATGTGAGACTTTCTGGAAAACGTCTTTGACTGATAATCTTTTATTGAATAGCTTGAGATTCTTTTCTTTAAGGGACAGTGGTTTTTAAATGCATTGTGTAGTGTTTGTACTTACTGTACAGAAACATTCATCTTGTTGAATATGTTCAAAAATGTCCTTAAATCTTTTAAATACAATAAAATAAGGAATTTTCGGAAAACGAATAAAAAATTTAAACTAATTTAATACGGTTGCATATTTATGTATATAAGCTAACACACATATAAATATGTAATAAGAAAGTAATAAAATATATATATTTACTTGTAAAATAATATTAAAATGTAATCTTTGTATTATATAAAATAATATTGCTAATAAAATACAAGATGACACATTTTTTTTCACTAATAAACGTTTTCAAGACACCTTTAAATTGTTGTAATAAAGAGACGTGAATTGGGCAATTAAAAAGTGATTGGATCCGTTTATCAATATTATGTCTAAAGTTTTACTCCTCATTAAAAGCAGTTAAAAATGAATTGTATGTCGATATTCTCCAAAATTGATATTCTGTTTGAATTTCAACATAAAATTTAAATTTACTAAATAATATAATTATATAATATTGCTTTATACTTTTAAGAGGAATCCTGAAATTTCGGTTTCTGAATAATCTTTGATTAAATGCAAGTTCCAAAATTATTGTATTTAATTACATTTTTCAAATCAAATTTTTTGTCTTTAAAAGTCCGGCTATTTACTACCCATTATGGATATCATTAAATGTTAAGAGAGTTTACAATGCTAAAAATTAATTTTAAAACCTTAAAAATAATAACTAAGGAAAATGATAACAAACACTTGAAATTCCAAAAATTAAAATTTTTTTTTACCTTAATAAGGGAAATAAAATGTTTGAAAATCTGTAAAAAATCACCAAAAATAGAAAAATAGCAAAAATGAATTTATAAATCTTAAAACAACAAATGTTTTAATAAAAAATTCACAATTAATGTAACAAAAATAAAGAAAACAAAATAGAAAATTTATTTAAAATATTGTCAAAAATGTAGATTAAAAAATGAAATGATGCCTCAATTGTCCAGTATTATACAGCATTATTTGAATAATTTTATTTCACATACTAGTCAATAGGTGTCGCCAGCAAACATAATTTCCCCCTAAACCTTAGCAGATTAGGGGCTGTCCCGAACCACTCCTGCCAAATGATAAGCTAGGATCCAACATCTGACCAATGGCAGGACGAAGGGCATTATTATTTTTCTTTGGAGGGGAGGGCTTTAGGAGCAGGATACCTGTGAGATACAGGTAATCGCTCAGTACAGTCATTTGGCTCAGGTTGTCTAAAGTGTGTATGATTTTTCGTATCTTTATTTTACGAATATGGAGCCGATACTTAAAAAAGATGATTCTTTCACTTTCAGGGGCGAAGAGAAGATCAGATGACGTTTCGGAATCCCCTTCGAAGAAGTTCCGGACCGAGGAAAAGAAGTTGTGTTCAGAATCTTCCAATTTTATAAAGAAGATGCTTTTAGCTGACTATGGTGCAGTTGTTCTATCTCGTGGAAAAAACAGACAATAGTAATGTCACCGATGAACTGTCGACAGCAGAGGACGTGAGTATAGAACAAAGTATAGATTTAGTTTACTTATTTTATCATGCCCAGATTAAATTAGATCTACTATTAAAATCTGAGAATAAGAGATCGAAATCGAAGTTGAAAGTTTTTGCTAATACCAAGAAATCGACTTCTCCCTTAAAAAAAGTATTAATGAAAAATTTTGTGAAATATTTACTTTTGAAATTAACTGTTAAATTGTGATAGGACATAACAATTATAACATATTTATCTTAAACTTAATGGCAGTTTTGAATTTGTCTAGTATGATGTGTAAATTTAAATAGTAAAATTTATTTAGCGGTTATGTCAAAATGGATGGTTTTCGAGATATAGAAAGAGTATTAAATGATGACAACAATAACAGTATATTCCAGAAAAATTCAAACTATGAATTTTTTATTATATTTATATGGGTGTTGTACTTGCATATTAAATTTGTAGTTTATATTCAGCTGTTTAACAAACATTTCTCTAAATTTAATTTTTTTATGTATGTGTTGTTTCTATTATAACTGGAAATTGATAGTGTATTTGCCTCTTTACTAATTGACTATTTCGTAAAAATATTAGTGCTGTTTTATATAAAAGTTCATGTGAATAACTATTCATTTTATTGTAGCTATATATTTATTTACATCTCTTATTTTTCAATGATCGGTTTTTACAAGTCTTCAAATGTCACTTCTTTTTCTCATATGCGTAATTTAAAATTTTCGGTTTCTTTTTTAAAAATACTAAAGCCATATTTAAGAGTGCTTATTTATTTACGAAATTACCCTTATAATATTATTGAAATACTTGAAATGTTGATGATTTTGAGTGAATTAGTAAACGAACAATTTTCATACTTGACTGTTTGCTTCATGATTGTGGAAAACTTCGTAGGATAGGAATAAATACAAAGAGAATAGTATTAAGAAATATTTTATGTTATAAAATATAATATGTTAGTTTAATTCATATATATAACTTTTCAATGTATTATAGTAAACTTATATATCTTATTGTTTAGAATTATTATATAATGTAAGCTAAAATTTTTAAAGTAATTTTTTTTTTTAAAATAAGCTAGTATTGTTTTACATATATATATATATATATATATATATATATATATATATATATATATATATATTTATTATATTTTTTATGTGACGAGTAAAGTGGGTTATAATTTCTTATAGGAAAGTGTTGTGTTTCATCTTGACGTTTAAGGCTCTTCCTTATAATTTGTAATAATTGCTTGACAGGATGTATGTGTTTAAATATTTATTTCTAATATCTATTGCGTATTTATTTTTTGAGTTTAAAACGAACAACTTCCTCATTGGAATGCTTTGATAGTACAATTATGGAAATTCAACACTATAGCGATCTATACTTTTTAAGTATCTGGAAAGACTATATTAATTTATACAGAAAGTATGATGTATTCAAAGGAATTATTTTAATTTCAAACCCCAAAACTGTAATTAGTCGTGATCACACAGTGTTCCGATACTGCCTTTATAAGTTAAATGGCTCTTAAATAAAATTAGGTAGTAGATCACTGAGGATTTTCAAGTATTAAAGTGCCATACACTTATCATTTATTTTATTTGATAAGCTCTAAATGATTTTAGTTTTATTTCTCTATTTTGACAGTGGATTAGGCCTACTGGGGAAACCACTTATAAAAAAAAAACGCGCCCAAGCAGCTCTACCTCCAAGGTGGGTGAGGAAAGAGCTCATATTTTTAAATCACTTGTATTTAGAATTTGATCTTTACGTTAACTAAATTTAAATATTTATATTTTCCATCCTAGTATACTATTTTTTAAACTTTAGAAACAGTAGTATACCAAAATATTATGTCCTATATGACAAATCTCGGGGTTTATTTTTTTCGAAATCATTTGTAATGTTTCGCCACTTACATCTCTTTAGATGAGGTTTTCATTTTTAAAGTAAGTTGAGTGAATTTTTTCTGTTACAAAACAAAAAAAATTTTCTGGGTTAAATATTATTTCACGTGAATGCTTATGCTCATATATTAAATTATAATTTAGTTTTTTAAAATTTTATGAAATTAATAAATATTTGATGGAATGAATAAGAAATAGATACTTGAAAACAGAATTTCTTTTTCAATATGGACTGGGCTCACTTTTGAAATTAATTAATTTAATTGTGAAATATATATATATATATATATATATATATATATATATATATATATATATATATATATATATACATATACATATATATATATACATATATATATATATATATATATATATATATATATATATATATATATATACATATATATATATATATATATATATATATATATATATATATATATATATATATATATATATATATATATATATATATATATATATATATATATATATATATATATATATATATATATATATATATAATGGTAAAAATTTAGCACGAGCTCAGAAATTCATTTAACTGTTTTTCTTTTGTTCAATAACGTAAAGTTATATTTGATTACTAGTTAATGGGAGAAAACGTAGTACACTTTATATAAAACTTGCGCGATGTGGCTTTATATTTCTTTTGTAACAAGAGTGTGGAATTGATGAGTGAACTTTCATCATTTGTAATGTGCATGCCAAAAAGGAAAACATTTTTCATACGATAAAAACATCGCTAGTATCACTAGGAGAATGTATCACATAATAATCAAGATGCCTGTCCAAACAGAATGATTTACAAATTTATGACAGGTAATAAATAAAAGTTAATAATACACATACACACACACACACACACACACATATATATATATATATATATACATATATATAAATACACTTATACACACACACATATATATATATATATATATATATATATACATATATATAAATGGGTAAATATTACGTTTAGGAGTGGGGGGAAGGACTTTAGTGCTGGCAATAAAGTCTGTCCTGATCAAATAAATATTTTCAGGTTATTATATAAAATGTCACAATAACACATTCGAATGCTTCAAATCTAAGAATCGTCGAAAACAACTTTTCTTAAGCGGAAGAATGCAAGTACGATCAATGTCAATATATCATAAAGTTTTTTTTGTTTAATACCATACTATTCTTGTTTTATTTAAAGAAAATCTTGTAAAGCTTGCCTTTCGATTTCTTTGTAATGAAACTTAAATTGAATATTCACTAATCTATGTTTTAATAATAACTGCCTTATAAGCACAAAGTAAAATTTTAGCTCGTAGTGTCTCGTTACTTATTGCATTGCTATCCAGTTATTAGCCGGAATAATTCTTCGAATAAGAATTTTATTTCTATCATATACCATATATATAATATATATATATATATATATATATATATATATATATATATTATAAATATATATATATATATATATATATATATATATATATATATATATATATATATATATATATATATATTCAGTCGTTTTGCTTTTAAAATTCACCTTTTATTTTTTGATTGAATTTGATTACATATAAAGTTGTGGTGGTTGATATTTGTAAAGTTTCAGAAACATAAAAATCGAAACTGCTTTTGTAAAGTTAAATATATACATTATGTCTCTATATAAATGTATATATTTAATGTAAAATTTTTAAATATTATACTATGCCCGTTAATAGTTTCGTATCAGTAAATATCGAAGAATAAACTTCAAGAATTAGAATTTCACTAGTATTTAATATATTTTTTTAAAAAGTTTACAGCTGTAAATCTATATAATATGCTTAAATTTTGTTGCTAATTCATCGGGTATCTGCATATAAATGTTTCACATGATGACCTGTAAAATTTCTCAAACAAACATTTTCAAAATTCATGTTAATACGTTTTCCTCTAATACATTTTTTAAGATCTTTTCACGTAATATAGCTTTACAAATCTCTGTATCTGAACTAAGTGTTACTTGTTTCACCTGACTAATAATGTGTTTTCGAAACTAAGTCTATTCTAACTAAGTTTTGAAAACCCCTGAGAAATTTCTCTTGCTATCTTAGGGGTTTTTTACAAATTAGTTTCCCGATTCAGTTTACTTTTCCTTTCACATTCACACACACACACACACACACATATATATACATATATATACTTATATATATATATATATATATATATATATATATAATCGAGTAAACATTTGACTTATGAAAGGAGGGGGAGACTGAGTGTTCTCAATGAAGTCTATCCTGATCATTTTAATATTTTTCAGATTATTTTATAAAATGTTACTGTAATATATTAAAATGCTCCAAATTTAAGACCTACCAAAAACAAATTTTATTCTGTTTCACAATGCAAGAGCGACCATTTTCAACATACCATAAAGTTTTTGTTTATTACGACACTAGTCTTCTTTTAATTAAAACATAATGAGATTAAAAATTATATTTAGATCTAGGCTTTCGATTTCTTGGTAGTGAAGGTTAAATTAGAATATGCACTTATATTTGGTTTAATAATGACCGCCTTATATGCAATAAAGTAGAATTTTAACCTGTAGATGCTCGTTGTTAATAGCATACCTATCCAATTATGACCGATAATTTGTTTATCTGCATACAAATACAATTTCTAACATTTAACCAGATAAAACATTTGTATAGTCTTTTTATATATCAGTTATGCCATTTTGTATTTAAAAATCATACTTTAATTTTTTATTAAAGTGGATTATATTTAAAGGTATTTTATGGTGTTCGCAAAATTTCATAAAGATAAAAAAAACCACTTTTATAAAATTTATTATATGCATTATCTGTATATTTAATAAATATATATGTTTACATTTAGGGGCAATATTAGTAAATATATAAATATTTAATATAAGATATTGTTGAATCATTTACTCTGCTCTTTAAAATTTTTCTTTTAAATATCGAAAAATAACTTTCAAGAATTGGAATTTTAGATTATTATATTTTATATTAAGTTAATATCTTCACAGTTACAAAACTACATAATGTGCATAAATTTTGTCTCTAATTTATCTGATATCTGTAAACACGATTGCGCTTAAACGGTGGCATATACATCGAAATCTTTCAGTACAAGGGTTTTTAATATCCACGTAGCAAAATTTCTCAAGCTCATTTTTCGAAATTCGTGTTAGTTCTTAAAACAGTTTAAGTTTAAACATTATTTTACGGACTGTTCACTTATTTTAGTTCTAGAAATCCCTATTCCTGCACTCTTTATTATTTGCTTCACACCATTAATAATGCATTTTGATAAGTCCTCTGTCTCATTAACTAGTTCATTAATAGTCTACATTTGTGATTTCTTTTTAGTAAGTAGAGTGCAAGGGGTTGATAGACAAATAGATCTCTTTTATTTCTTTAATTTATATTTCTTAAATTCATAGAGAAAACTGACTTTTTAAAAAATGTGGAGAAATAGTTAATATTTTAAAGATTTTTCATATTGGTTGAAAGTAACATTAAAAGTTAAAATAAATATAACCCGGATATGCAAACGTTTATCACAGGAACTGATACAGAAGCAACCAGTTATTACATAAAAATGAAAAATTCCCAAATAATTCTTTTCTATATAAGCAGCATGTCAGAATGCGAATATTATTCACTGTTATGTCATGTCAAAGAGAGCCTTGTGGCATTTGACATCGTGTTTCCACTAAACACTCTGAGTGCACAAATTTACTACTGGGACTATGTATTTTATTGACTATGAAATTAGTTGGAAATTTAAAACGTGCCAGGTTTATTTATGATTTTTATTTCATTTACCTATTCTTGTGATTCTAAAGCATTATGATACAACTTTTACTGCCTAGAACAAGGTCTGAAAGCAAAACTGGTGATTTTGTATATTTTTCAGAGAATGTTTACGATGAGAACTAAGTTTTATTCTGAGTATGAGAAGCAATTTTACACATAAAATTCGGCACATTATGTTTGACGGAAATGCGGAGTGATGTTTTCATTTCAGTCAATACGCAAATAATAAATAGTTAACAACTTGGGTAAAATTATATTTTTTCTGCCATATTTAAAAAATTTATCACAAGATATTGTCAATGAAATTTTATAGTATCAATTAATGAAAACCATTTCAGGCAATGTTGAGAATTTACGGTTATCGTGCTGGCACCCCCCCCCTTTTTTTTAAACATGTACATTTTATAATACATTTTCCGACCCTATTTGTAAGAGCTGGCGCCACAGTGGCTCTTGCTTTCCCTCAGAATTTCCATCATCATCTACCCTTAAACTCTCCCCTTATGTTGTTTTCTTTCCTCCTATTTTAAACGCTACCTTCTCATTCATCTTAATTATTTTAAAATAAAAAATATATAAAACTTATAAAAATTTTGTGCTTGCATCGCCTTATAAAATTATTCATCAAAATTATATTTTCAACGTATTATTATGTCTGCTGTTCTTGGTATTAAAATATAAGAATGTATTTACGGTATTAAAATTTAAGTCTAAGAAATTATTTACGATAATATATGTGTATGTGATAATTTTTTATTTCTAACTTTAATATGTTTTTTAGAAAATCACTTTTTTTTCTTTTTTTCAGCGAGATTTTTATTTTCAGTTTTTCAAAACTCTCAGTCTATCCAATTATTGTTTGTATTTTGCAGTTGCCCTTTCTTACACAAAATTACTTTAATTTTAATACCGTAAAAAGGCAATTTGTCTCAAAACGAACTATTATAATGTCATTCATTTTCATGTATTAAAAAAGACAAAATAAATCTCCGAAACAAAGCCAGAATTGTCAAAATGAAATTTGCCCTACTGCGTGAAAGCCTTAAATTATTCTTGGAAAAATAGCAGATGATATACATTTGATATATTAAACAAATGTATTATTGGTAGATATAATTCTATTTTTGAAAAAAAAATATATCTTGATATAGTTTTAAATAAGTCATGATCTACCCTAAAATAACGAATGTTCGAGAAAATCTATACGCAGGTTAATAACTATTTTTTTAAAAAATGAAATTGAGACTGTTTTTACAAAGTTGTGCATATCTACATGTCTGAATCCGTCGGTTTCAAATAGAACACACTGTTGCGTTAATTAACAGAGAAAGCCATATTATTTGGCACTAACATACAACCAGAGCATATACGTAGGTATAACTGTAATTAGCCATTAATAATAAACCATCATATTCATCAACAATCTTGCAAAATTAATTTTTATAATAAATACCTGTAATATTTTTCTAAAACTTTACCAACATTTATTATAAATGGGTGCGAAGCAGCTAGTCTATTAAACTCTTTATGTTTTTTTCTTTCCTTATGTTTAAACTTTCTACCTTTTCTAATCACTTAATTATTTAAAAATAAAATTTAATAAAACTTATAAAATTTGTATGCTTGCATCGCAAAATTATTTTATATTTTTAAATTTTAGTATCAGATCCTATTGTACAATTTCTTTAACTTTCCTTTTAAATTTTTTATTTTAAATTTTGCTATTTAGGGAGTCATAATTTCATAACTTAATGATTTGTCTCAGTTAAATTGTACCCATTTTTATATATTCTGTTTAATGATGCACAATTAAAGAGTAATTTTTTCAGCATGTTAATTCGTCAAGCTCAGGTAAACATTGAATGTCGGAAATTTTAAGAGTAACACTTTTACAGACATGATTTTGTTTTGCTACATCCGTAATCGTTGGTTTTAAAAAAATAATTTGACGCTGAAAATAAAACAGAATTAAATCCATAAATATTTAAAAAAATTCTAATTACCCCCCCTGAAAAAAAAAAAAGAAATTTCGTAATTAGAGAGGAAAAGCATAAATTAAATTCTAAATAAAGCAAGAAGCATTTTACAAAACTATTTCTATACACAAAATGCAATTTTCACTATTGTTCATATATGGCATGGTACATAACTTTTAATATTAATGAAAGTTTAAAATAATTTCCCATATAGTTTGAAATATCATTTTCACAAAGATTTAACAAGCAGTATATACCTAATGCACTATATACCTAGTGTGTATAAAGTATTTTTAGGCATATTTGCCTTAAAATAGTTTATACACACACTTCTCTTGCTCGAACAAAATGAAATTTTCCCCTCTTCCTCAATTTAATGATTAAAATATTGGACAAGATAGACATTTTGAAAGAAAATAATTTTTCTACTACTGTATTTTAAAAACGTTATTTACAATCTCATTCAAATCTAAACTCTGTATCATATCGTAATCAAGTTTTAATAAAACAATCTATAATAATTTTGGTTAATTTATCAAAGTTCTTTATCTATTAAAGGTCCGTTCAAATCCTTTTGAAAAATGAAATAGTTCATATTCACTAGTTCTGAAAATGTTACTTATATAGATAATAATTAATTTATATATAACTGTATAAAAAAAATCTATTAAAAATAGTTCAGTAAAAAATGTCAAAATTAATGTTATACTATGAAAACACCAATGTTAAATGTGTGTAGATAGATTTGTGTAGTATAAAAAATTATAAATTCTTTTAACTTTAGATACTCTGAGATCTAAAGATAATATTAATCCTCTTTCAGAATTTGCAAGTGTTGCCCTTTTATGTTTTGTGTAACTCTTCTTAGATGTGGGATTTCAAACTATGTTTTGTGGATTAAATATCGACAATATAAATTCCCATAATCTTTTGAGGGCCACAGTACCTGCATTGCATTCACAAAAGTAAAGGAGGTCCTGAGAATAAAGCAATTCTAACAAAAGCTTCAAATGTTGTAACAAAAGCTGCAGTATCCTCTGTATAAATCTTCTTATCTGCGGCAGTAAATCGATGCATTAAAGCTGTCAATAAAGCTAAATATGATAAATATTGAATATATGCCAAATATCGAATTACATGTGTGAGACTTTCTGGAAACGATCTACGATTGACAAATTTTTTTTTATTACTTCGAGATTCTCTTCTTTAGGGACAGTGGTTTTTAAATCCAGTGTGTACTGTTTGTACTCATTGTAAATAAATATTTTTTATGTTCCATATAAAATTTATGAACCAAATTCCCTAGAATAGTTATTATTAGCTACACATAGAACATGGGCAAAATGATAAAAAAACAGCCATAAATCTTGTTAATACGATAAAATAATGAATTTTCAAAATATGAATAATAAATTGAAATCCCTTTTATAGAGTAACATATTTATATATTACGCATACACAGATTAAGTATATAATGAGAAACTAATTAAATATATTTATTCACTTTTATGGTAACAGTGCCTTATTTTGTTAAAAAATATTTTTTTATAAAGTCATCTAAAACATTGTTGAAATGTAATCTTTATATTACATAAGATACTACTGCTAACAAAATACTAGGAGACAATTTTGATTGACTAATAGAGGTCCTCAAGACAGAATTAACTTGTTCAAATAAACAGAAGTTTTTGTAAAGGTATATATATATATATATATATATATATATATATATATATATATATATATATATATATATATATATATATATATATAAGTATATATCGAAATTTTTAAATAAAATGCTAATGTACTTTTAAAGTTTTCAAATATTGTTCGCTTTACGTTATAGATATGTCTTCAAATAATAGTTTCAGATTATGATACGAGACTAATAGAGAAGTATATATCGAAATTTTTAAATAAAATGCTAATGAACTTTTAAGGTTTGCAAATATTGTTCGTTTTACGTTATATGTCTTCAAATAATATTTTCAGATTATGATACGTGGTATAGTCATGAATAATAGAAACCTTTTTAAGGAGGGTAGGGGATGGGTTCTTTTACTTGCATCTAATTCAAAGTAAAATTAGGACCTGCGAAAAATATTTTTGATTTTTTGAAGCATATCCAATAACTAAAAGTTCATTAGTACTTGTGTTTGCATGCACATTTGCCTACATTCTCTTTCTGGCATACATGTCAGTCTTTGATTTAAAATCCTTTTCAATTGAATCTGTTAATAATATAAATGAAATATTTTATTTGTAAACAAATGATTTACATTGATACTTTCTGAAAATCATCAGCAACTGATTATATTTTATTCAAGACTTTGAGATTCCTTTAATGTAAGACGGTATGGAAATTGTCTTGTGCCTGTTTTGTTTGGTTATATATTTTGAAACAAACATTTTCTAGATTGAAAATCACAAAATATAATTGAATATTCTACGTAATGGATGCCCTTAAGTATATATAGAATGCATACACAATATAAAAAAAAACTTTAGGAAATCCAGATAATGGTATCAAATAATGACTATTAAATAACAAGAAAGGAGTGTGAACATTAAACACTTTATGTGGGGCTATAGAGAACTTGATTTGAAAATTTTTGAAATCCTTTAAATGAAGGAAACATTTTGGTCGATAGGATGATACTTTTTTCTATATCAGTGATTCTCAACCATTTTAAGTTTCTTCTGCCTAAGGAGACCAAATGTGTTAACGTCCCCCTTTGTAAAAATCCTGTAATTTAAAGTATAGGGTAGGAGAAATACGCAGTTATAAGAGGCAAAATATTTAAGTAATTTCATTTAATAGAGTAATACACAGAATTTTTGTAATTGAGACACGTTCAAGGATTGCTCAAATGAAAGCTGTCGATTAAATATATTTTTCTTAATGTTTGCCCAATATCACACGGAACATATAGTGGGAAAGTATTGCTTCTGTTTCCACGATGTCAGTTACTTTTATTATACGTAAATGTACCACCACGTCAGCTCGTTCTGTTACTGGTAAATGTCATGTAATTTATATAACGCAATAAATGTAGTTGGTATATTTAAATTTGAATCTGGAAGCCAAAACTTGATCATAACTTCCAGCTACCTTCCGAAACAAGTTCATTGCCCATCAGCATCATCCCAATGCCTCCATTGAGAAACAATCCTCTAGATAGTAGCATTGCTAGTTAGATATATGTGCTGTAGCATGAGTAATGATACTTGCAATATAGATAAAAATATTCAAGTGAAAAAACAGTGAAAAGATGCGAGGAATGTTTGGTAAATAAGTTTTCGAATATATCCCAGCGGAGAAGGGGAATTTCGGATTCTTGTGAAATGACATTCCTCCCGAAATCAGAAAAAAAAAACTGAATTTAAACAAAAATACATTTTGACGGCTTTGACGTAACATACACTATATAGACCGACGTAATATACTATATTTATCACGTATACATACTACTAATAATGACCGACTCGAGAATATAAATAAGAGTTTGAATAGAATTATGGATATAAAATATGAAAATTGACAAGCAAAAGAAACGAAATTTAAGAAATAAAAGTACAAATAAATTTAATTGATTATTCATATATTTACTTCCAAATTGACATTAACTGGACAAATTGAATTTTGACTTAACGTCGAAGAAATCTCAGCTCCACTCCCTTAATCAGAAAAACATATCTGGAAAAAAAAATTGAAACAGATATATAAAATTCTTTAAAATCACAATATGTAAATATCTTTAATTTATAATAAAAGATCAAGCCATTTCATTGCAGTATCCAGTCGGCAAGATTTCTAATCAACTCTTGTACTCAAAATAGTCTAGGAATTTTAATGACTGAAATTTCCAGTGAGACAGTAAAAAATGCAAATGCGTTGTGATTCTTCCCAATCGCTGAATGACGAGTTTATCAGGACAGCTGCTATGCTGCAAAAGTTTTAAGGAAAAATTACTTTTTTCATTGGTGTTATTTATTCACAAATATATAAACTAAAACCATTCAAGTAGTCGTGAATCTTGTATGAAAATATTGATCAGTAAAATATCAATGAATATAATGATTTAGAAGATTGTATTTTTCTTTCAAAGAATATTCACAATCTTAAAACTTTTTAACCTCTAAAAAGTGTTGAAAAATTTCAAATTCTTATTTCACTTCTTAAATTGGGTAAGAAAAGGACATTGGATCTATAGGTCAATATTCTTTTTCAAGTTTAACTCTTTATTATATGCAGTTAAAAATGAATTATATGTCGATACATTTTCCAAAGTCGATACTCTGAATTGTAACATAAAACTAAATTTATTAAATAATATAATTATATAATATTGTTGTAAACTTTTGAGAGGAATACCGAAATTACAGTTTTTGAATAATCTTTGATTAAATGCAAGTCATAAATTATTATATTTAATTACATTTTTCTAACAAATTTTTTTTATCTTTAAAAATTTGGCTATTTACTGCCCATTATGCAGAGCATCCAATGTGAAGATTGTTTAAAATAACAAAAATTAATTTTAAAACTTAAAAAAATAATAAATGAAAATGACAAAAAAAAAATTGACAGTCCAAAAACAAATTTTTTAATTTAAAAAGGGAAATAAAATGTTTCAAAATCTGCAAAAAATCACTAAAAATAGCAAAAGTAGCAAAAATGAATTTATAAATCTTAAAACGACAAAAATTTTAATAAAAAATTCACAATTAATGTAACAAAAATAAAGAGATAAAAATAGAAAATTTATTTAAAATATTATCAAAAACGTAGATAAAAAATGAAATGATGCTACAATTGTCCAATATTATACAGCATTATTTGAATAATTTTATTTCACATACTAGTCAATAGGTGTCGCCAGCAAACATGATAATTTTCCCCGAAACCTTAGCAGATTAGGGGCTGTCCCGATCCACTCCTGCCAAATGATAAGCTAGGATCCAACATCTGACCAATGGCAGGACAAAGTGCATTATTTTTTTCTTCGGAGGGGGGGACTTTAGGAGCAGGATACCTGTGAAGTACAGGTAATCGCTTCAGTACAGTCTTTTGGCTCAAGTTGTCGAAAGTGTGTATGATTTTTCGTATCTTTATTTTACGAATATGGAGCCGATACTTAAAAAAGATCATTCTTTTCTTTCAGGGGCGAAGAGAGGATCGGATGACGTCTTGGAATCCCCTTCGAAGAAGTTCCGGACCGAGGAAAAGAAGTTGTGGTCAGAATCTTCCAATTTTATGAAGAAGATACTTTTAGCTGACTCCAGGGTGCAGTCGTTCTATCTCGTGGAAAAAACAGACAATAGTAATGTCACCGATGAACAGTCGACAGCAGAGGACGTGAGTATAGAACAAAGTATAGATTTAGTTTACTTATTTTATCATGCCCAGATTAAATTAGATATACTATTAAAATCTGAGAATAAGAGATCGAAATCGAAGTTGAAATTTTTTGCTAATACCAAGAAATCGACTTCTCCCTTAAAAAAAGTATTAATGAAAAATGTTGTGAAATATTTACTTTTGAAATTAACTGTTAAATTGTGATAGGACATAACGATTATAAAATATTTGTCTTAAAATTAATGGCAGTTTTGAATTTGTCTAGTATGATGTGTAATTTTAAATATTAAACTTTATTTAGAGGTTATGGCAAAATGAATGGTTTTCGAGACATAAAAATAGTATTAAATGACGACAACAATTTAACTATATTCCAGAAAAATTCAAACTTTGAATTTTTTTATTATCTTTATATGGGTGATGTACTTAGACATTAAAGTTGTAGTTTGAATTCAGTTGTTTAACAATATTTCAGTAATTTAAATTTATTTTTGTGTATATGTTGTTTGTCTTGTAATTGGAAATTGATAGTGTATTTGCCTCTTTATTTATTAACTATTTCCTAAAAAATTAAATGCTTTATTATATAATAGTTTAAGTGACTTACTCTACATTCTATTGTTGCTATATATTTATTTATATCTCTTACGTTTTAATGGATGATTTTTATAAGTCATTTCCTTCTCTCATATGTATAATGTAAAATTTTCTGTTTATTCATTTAAAAATAATAACGCCATATTTAAGAGTGCTTATTTATATACAAATTTTCCTTGTCATATGATTGAAATACTTGCAATGTTTACCATTTTGAGTTGATGGGTAATTGTATAAATTCATACTTTACTGCTTGCTTTACTATTTTGAAAAACTTCGTTTAACAGGAATAAATACAAAGACAATGGTATTAAGAAAAATTTTATGTTATAAATTATATTAGTTAGATTAATTCGTATATATAACTTTTCAATTTATTATAGTAACTTTTATCTTGTTTGTCGTTTAGAGTTATTTTATAATATAAGCTAAACTGTTTAAAATAATTTTTTAAAAATAATCTAGTATTGTTTTAGACATTATATATATATATATTATATATATATATATATATATATATATATATATATATATATATATATATATATATATATATATATATATATATATATATATATATATATTATTTCATTTTTATGATTTCAGTAAAGTAGATTATAATTATTATAGAAAAGTTTTATGTTTCATCTTGACGTCTAAGGCCCTTCCTTATAATTTGTAAAAATTGCTTGATAGTATGTATGTGTTTAATTTTTTAGTTCTAATATGTATTGCGTATTTACTTTTTGAATTTAAAAGAGACAACTTCCGTACTGGAATGCTTTGCTTGTACAATTATGGCAATTTAATACTATAGGGATTGTTACCTTTTAAGTATATAGGAGTATATTCATTTATACAGAAAATATAAAGTATTCAAAGGAATTATTTTAATTTCAAACCCCAAAACTGTAATTAGTCGTGATTACACAGTGTCCCGATACTGTCTTTATATGTTTAATCGCTCATAAATAAATCTATGCAGTAGATCACTGTCGCTGTTCAAGTATTAAAATGCCATACACTTATCATTTATTTTATTTGATAACCTCTAAATGATTTTAGTTTTATTTCTCTATTTTGACAGTGGATTAGGCCTACTGGGGAAACCACTTATAAAAAAAAAAAACGCGCCCAATCAGCTCTACCTCCAAGGTGGGTGAGGAAAGAGCTCATATTTTTAAATCACTTGTATTTAGAATTTGATCTTTACGTTCACTAAATTTAACTATATATTTTTTCCACCCTGGTATACTATTTTTTTTTTTTACTTTAGAAAATGTAGTATACCAAAATATTATGTCCTATATGGCAAATAACGGGGTTTAATTTTTTTCGAAATCCTTTGTAACGTTTAGCCACTTATATATGTTTAGATGAAGTGTTGACATTTAGAATAAATACACTTAATACATTTACACACTGGATAAATACATTAGATTCATTCTTAACTAAATTTGTCGAATTTTTTTAGTTAGAAAATAAAAATAATTTTCTGGGTTAAATCTTATTTCATGTGAATGAGTATGTATGTATGTAATATACTTCAGTTTTTTAAATTTTATAAATTAATATAAATTTACGGGAATTAAAAAGTGTTAGACACTCGAAAACACAATTTCTTTAACTTTTTCAAAGTGGACTTGGTTCAATTTAATTGCGAAACTTATATATACATTTATATACACACACACACACACACACACACACATATATACATATATATATATATATATATATATATATATATTTATATATATATATATATATATAATATTATATATATATAATATATTTATTTTATATATATATATATATATATATTTAATATATATATATATTTATATATTTTATATATATATATTAATGCTAAAAATTCAGCGCGAGATCAGAATACAGTTCATTTTATTTTGTTTAATAACATAAAGTTATATTTGATTATTAGTTAATGCGAGAAAACATAGTACACTTTATCTAAAACTTGTGCGATGTGGCTTTATATTTCTATTGTATTTTTTTATATATATCTGTTAAGTCATTTTGCTTTTAACAATCACCTTTTAATTTAGGATTGAATTTGATTACATTTAAAGGTGTTTCGTGATATTTGAAAAGTTTCAAAGATAAAAATCGAAACAACATTTTTAAAGTTAAATATATACATTATGTCTCTATGTAAATGTATATATTTAATGTAAGATCATTTTAAATCCTTTAATATGCCCGTTATTAGTTTTGCATTTGTAAATATCGAAGAATAACCATTAAGAATTTGATTTTCAGATTATTTATTATGCTTTTTAATAAGTTAATACTAACTTCACAAATGTAAAACTATACAGTATGCTTAAGTTTTGTTGCTAATTCATCGGATATCTGCATAGAAATGTTTCTTATAACCACATGCAAAGCTTCTCAAACCAATTTTTTCAAAATTGAAGTTAATTTTAATACATTTTCAGCTTATACATTTCTTACTGGCTTTTCACCTATTATAGCTTTACAAATCTCTCTAACTGCATTAAGTTTTACTTGTTTCACATGACTAATAATATGTTTTCATAA
>JAGEOH010001052.1:0-25000 GCA_032207245.1 Pardosa pseudoannulata
TTTTAAAATTAAATTGGTATTTAAAGGCATGATTGACAGTTTGCTGTATGCTTTAAAAACATGCAGTGATCTGGTATGTCAGAAATGCACTTTGAACTTTAAAATGGGACAAAATAACTTAAAAAATGTCATTTAACTTTATAAAGGGAAATTTTTTTATCAGTATAGCATTTTAATTTTAAGTTCTGTTATGTACATATGTCCTGCAGGATACTATGTAGCATTCATTTATGTATATGAGAAGGTTAAAATTTTCTGCAGGAATGTAGTATTAAATGCATAGCCATTCTGAGTAAGGTAGAAATAGTAAAAGAAAGTATGCAGATTGCTTTTTCCCCATTTTTAAGAAAGCTGCATTCAGTGAAAGAAACTCATAAAGGTACATAACAGCTCTCTGCATACTTTTCTTACTATTTGTGCCTTAATTATGTTGATTTTGTATTTAATACTATATATTTACATGTTTCTTGTTTTGACTCATGTAGGTAATTAAATTTATTAAAAAAGAATTTAAATGATGAAAGTTATGTGTTCAGTTATTTACTGCACTAGTAATTATTATAGCTTCAAAATATTATGTATTTTGTATTTATTTCATTTTTTTAAACATGGATAAAACAATTTTCATTATTTTATTACAAATATAGTGATTAAGTGAGGAATAATATTGATAGGAGCAAGGTGTTATAATTAATTGTATAGTTGGATTCTGGTCTCCTATTTAGTGGCAGTTTTATTTCTCATGACAGAAAATGTATGATTTTCAATTTGTGATAATATTTTCATTTTTATGTTTAAATATTGACTATTAATTGTGTGCCTCATCTGCTTATTGCCAAAGAAATATGTTGTTAATCATTCTGGTTAATCAGATCTTTGAAAGTTTCTGATCTTGTTTGTTATAAATTTGATACAATTCCTTCTTAAATCTGAGCATAATGTATTGTTATCTATGTTTCATTTGTGCTCATTGTCCTCGTGTACTTATGTGTTTCATTCCTGTCATTTTAAGAGTTTGTGGCATTCTTAAAGGATACTCTTTGGATAGTGCACCTCATGTATGGATGAGAACATGTTTCTGTATGCTGAGCTTTGAATCTCCTGAAGTGACTATTTCACTCGTAAACTATTGAGGTTTACATGACATGTAATGAAGCATTTACCATTAAATTTAAGTTCATATATAATCTTCTATTAATCTGATTTTTAGTATAACTTGTTTTCAAGAGTAATGTTCCAGGATTACTAGATAGTAATCAAGCTCAAAGAAAAAAAATATTACCTTTAAAATAAATTCTCTATGGTATAGATTTTCTTTAAATATTTGAAGATTGTATTTTGTGTTTTGAATAATTACCTATATTGAATTTCTTATTTATTGAATTTAAAGTTGCATTTTCTTTCTTTTATAATCTTATTGGATGTGACATTTATTTTTACAGAAATTATATCTTTATGTCTGTAAAGTAAATTTTGTTTTAAGTTGGACTTACCTTATATAAATTAACAAATCAACAAACTAATCATTGATGAAATACATTGTCAATCTTTAGATTATTTTATACACTAACACATATACAGAATGAAATCTCGCTACAACAATGTTCGACACAGCAATAAATACCTCTATAAAGATAGTATTTGGCAGTCCTGTGGAAATTGCATACAATATGTTATTATCCCCTTGATTTAATGATATTACTTTCAGCAATAAACTTCTGTAAAATGTTATTTTTCTCACGAGGATCGTTTTTTCCTATCCATCAGCAACTCTATTTCAGTTACCAAATGCAATGCTACATTCCTTAATAATAATATTTTGCAGTCCCGCTGATATTGCTTAAGATGTAATGAAATTTTCTCATCAAAGTTACAATTACAACAAAATAACAAAGTTTCATTTTTTTTAACAGGGATAAAATTTTTTTTTATTAATTTGTTACAAATATAGTGATTGATTAAGGATATATTTATGAAAGGTATTGTTAGGAACAAGATGTTATAATTAATTGTCTAAATAGTTATGAATTACATGCAATAATTCTCTGTTAATTGATTTTTTTTACGACCAATCTTTGTTTTCTATCCCTCTTTCGAAATGCGAAATTTCTAATTATTGGAAAAAAAGCCTATTTTTTGCTTTAGATTATGCATATTTTCCTTGATTTATCAGAAAAAAATTGAATGCTTGTCTTTTTTATATATATATAAAGATTTTGTGTATTTTGATAATATTCTACACCTTAACGCTATGGTATAAAATTATTTGTGTTTCATAAATATATCCAATTAGCTATAATTTAAGACTTTTAAATTGAAATTTTCTATTGAGATTTTTCTGCTCTGTGGAGTCATATATATTAGGTTATCGTCATATCGGCCCTCGATATAGCGGTATACTCCTCTATAATGATAATTTTTTTGAGTTCCCTAAGTATTGTTGTATCGAGGTTTTACTGTTTGTAAATACCCTACGCATTGGTTCCTTGACTTGATCGCTATAACTTACAAGTTTTTCAAGTTATTAGTACCTTGTTTGGTGTTTTGCCTTGACTTATGTGCCATATTTAAGATACGAGCAAGCTTCAGTGGGGAAAAAGCAAAACAACTTCCTTGTTTTATTCATGTCTATACATGAATAGACAATTCTAAATGCTTGGAGGACAGCAAATTTAGGTGCTTAGAGGCTATAAAGTAGTGGTTCCTAACCAATGGATCGGCCTAATGATCGCCTAATGGGTGGGTCGCTGTTTTTTGATACCAAAATTCGTGTTTTCTAATCCCACATTCGGAGTGGAAAGTTCTCAAAAAATGACAATTTTCCTATCCAGACTGGAATGTGTCAATTGGCGTTCTATTGAGTTGACATTTTAACGGGTTTTTAACATTGTAAGTCTTTTATGGGAGATTTGTATACTCATATGTAACTTTACAACAAGTTGGTGACAAATTGGGGTTTGAATTTGGGGTATAAATATATACACATACTCGCACAGAGCCGTTGAAGGAAGGGGAGGGAGAACGAACGCTTGTTTGCAGCTTTTTCTGTGTGCTCCGATATAATTTTTTTTTTTTTGAGCCCGTTCATAAATTTTATGCACGCTGAATAAAAATTCATAATAGTCAAAATACTATTAAAAAAAAAGGGGGGGGGGCGGATTTAAAAGAAAGCGGTAGCTTAGGACATGTAACTGTTTTACATTAAAAATAGAATGTAACGATATGCCTAAAAGAGAAATGTATGCGAAAGTTTTTATTATAAAAGTAAGTATAATGTGCAGAAATATGTTAATCTATTGTGTTTCCTTTATTGAACAAAAAACTCATTGAACAGTGAATCTGTCCTTGCAACGTCCACTTTACAGTATACTAAGCGAATTTAGCTCCCACAAATTTTGCGTTATAACGAGATTTTAGCATTGTAAGTCCTACATAGGAGATTGGTTCACACACATATATAGCTCTAAAACGAAGTTGGTGCCAGATCTGGGTTTAATTGTACACATATGTAATAAATCAAAAAATATTGTTCTTCAAAATTCTAAAGTTTTTCAAAGTGTTTTCAATCCACATTTTAGTTTTCATAATCTTAACTTTCCCAGCCACCCAAAATAAGTCGAGGGTATGAATCATTGAGATCTTTCCACACTTCCCAAAACTAAGCTTAATTAAAAATCGCTACGTCTGATTCTTTTTCTTTCTCTTCTATAACCTAGCTCCTGTTCTCCCAGTAAAAACTGAAGATCTTTACAATTTTAATGCCATTGTGTGCAGTGTCGCAAATAATCTTTTAACAAGCTACAAAATAAATGCATATCTAAAACTTTTTCGTGAAGTCACCCAGATGATTTTTCTCTGAAACGGCCTTTACACAGATGAAACAGAGACAAGTTTGTGTCTTGTCTGTATAAGACGTAACCGTCAGTTCTTCATTGCCATGAAAATAAAGGATTCTGAGTGAGAGCCTTTCTCGCCACAATGACTGCATCTGAGTTAGATTCGCAAGCAAGCCATTGTAGTTAAAAATATAGGCTGTTTCTCCCAGTAATTGGTTAAGAATATTTTTACCGATACACAGATATATATATATATATATATATATATATATATATATATATATATATATATATATATATATATATATATATATATATATATATATATATATATATATATATATATATATGGTAGCCTGGATGACATCGAACACCAGATTTGATGCGCGTATATAGCAAGCGCAGTTCTACTTTTGTGGTATGGCAACAACCCTCCCGAGGGGAACGCCGAGATTGACAGAGCACTGATGTGAGTTGGACGGTACCGAGTGCAGACGGCACTACCGATTGATCGCCAAGACGGGCGCTGATGTTATGCCAGAAGGGCACTGATGTCCACTTTCATTTTAATTGTCCCTAGACACCATATAATTTGTAAAAAATGTGTAAATAGTTTTCATTAAATAAGTTCGTGTTAGTTAAGCTGTGCATCTTTTCCACCGTGGGAATAAATCTCCCATATATATATATATATATATATATATATATATATATATATATATATATATATATATATATATATATATATATATATATATATATACATATATATATATATATATACACATATACGTCTCTTACATAATTGTTTTTATATTTTGCGCATCCCTAATTAAACCTTAGTCAACATATTTTTAAAAAAGCTGACAAAATCGTAGCGTCTTACTGCTTTTGAGAGGCCAACTTATAGAAGAGCGGTAACATAGGCCTTGCAACTGTTTTCGATAAAAAGGCAAGATTAGGATGTATTAATATTCAATTAAAATAAATTAAAGGGAAAGTTTTTTATAAGAAAAGTGAGAATAATGTGTAGCAATATGTTAATCCTGGGGCCGGAGAAAAAATTTTTATAACTTAGCAACTCGTAGCAAGTAAGAGATTAGCGATTTCAACTAACTGGGTCTCTTGAATCTTCTTAATTAACTCTTCGGCTACTAAAGAGACATGCATGTCCCATTTGAATTATGAAATCAGTGTAAGATAAAGATAGGTGGGTTTTCTATAAACGCATTTCCCGTTGAGTTTTACTTCATTTGTTGTTGTCTTGTGCCACTTGGTCAAACCATGCACGATTGATCCGAAGGCTACTCGTATTAAGGCAAGGAGGTGCGCCTTTCGTTTTGACGAGCACCTCGAGGGTGAAAGTACGACTTAAGCTCAAGTAGGTCCTCATAATTTTGAAGTAGGGACCAAGCAGAAGACCCATAGGCTTGGCCTGCCACCCCAGAGGTATTGATTGAGAACTTGGTGGACATTGTGACCACGAACATAGTTTATGTGCCCCAGCCACCTTTAACCTTTTCAGAGGGGCTGGGACAGAATGTGTCCCGCAAATGCATTAGTTCTTCAGAGAGTCCCTTTCAAAATGGGTTTAACGAACACTGCGAATCTTATGCCTGCTCGGGTTCCGAACCCACAACCCTCGTTTTAATTGTTATAATACCATTAGGACACATGTTTCCTACCAAAGAATACCGATAGGAGCCATATATCCCCCTGACCTCTTCATGATTTGTGATTTTTTTTTTCTCGGGAAAAATAAACAAAGAAAAAAAAAAAGCAAACAAACCTGGTAGTGAAAGGGTTAAAGCTACAGTAGGACTATTGGCTGTATCCATATCCTATATTACACTGTCAGATTTTTTAAAAATTGAAGCTAATTAAAAATATAACCCAGTATAATTTAAAAATATAAAGGAATTTTTACACACGTAATGAAGTATATATATCATATATATGCTTGTTAGTACCGATAGGCTTAAACCATGAAATCATCCTTTTATTTTCACATCCCTATAAACAATATATTTTTTTTAACTGCAGTGGCTCAGTCGGAAAAGGCAGTGATCTAGTAAGTACGACGCTTTTTTGGTTTGGTCCTCTCAACTGAACGACGATATGACAAAACAAAGTAAAGTCCTTATCACATATCAATATGTACGTATTAGTTATATAACGAGATCGAGACGGCTAATGATCGTGCTCATTAATGGCGGCTAAGGTTAGTAAAATAGGTTCGTCGACGCAGTGTCCTCCAAATTGCCAAACAATACGTCTGGAGGTTGGGGGAGGCAAATCTGGGGGTGAGGTGGGTCTTCTTCTTGGTCCCTGCTTCTAAATTATGAGGACCCACTTGAGCAAAGTCGTTTTTTCACCCTAGCAATGCTTATGAAATGAAAGGCGCACCCTTTTTTTGAGGCTTAATCAGTCGTCAGCCCTTGTAACTCCTTGCTCAACCGCAGCTCTCCTTTAGCCATGGACCAGTCGCATATTACGACGAGATCTATTGGACCTGCTGTAGTCTTCCCTACTTCAATGGGTTGGGTAACAACATCAACGTATCTCTCTTTCCCCCCTATTATTAGTTTATTCTCAGAATTAGATTTAGACAAGAAATGATCACCTCTGACTGACCAAATCTGTAACATCTTGAATGAAACTTATATCCATATTATGCGTCAACATGTAAATGTCAAAAAAGCGATATATTCTGTTTAGGAACACCTTTTCCGTTGTAGAATATGTGGATTTCTAGTGTGATAGCGAAAAATTTTCAACCGGTTAAAGGACTTATCACATGTCAGCGTGATAAAATAAATAGGTTGAAAATTTTTCGGTGTAACAAGAAATCTACACATTCTTCACCAATAAAAGTCATAAACTAACAGGTACATGTTGACGTGTGATACACCTTACTTAACGACCAATTGGGTTTCGACCTGCAACTCGGATAATCTAACTTATGCGTCTCTTCCTTCTGATATTAGCATAACTTTATGGGAAATAATATTAAGTTTCTCTCAGTTTTACAGAATTAAAGGAATAAACTAATACGTACATATTGATATGTGATAAGGCCTTTACTTTGTTTTGTCATATCGTCGTTCAGTTGAGAGGACCAAACCAAAAAAGCGTCGTACTAGTGTCAGGCGTATAAGTGAAAGTCTTATAATTGAGAAAAATTTAACATTATTTCTCATAAGGCTATGCTGAGACCAGAAGAAAGATACGATTATCAGAGTTGCAGGTCGAAACTCAATTGGTCGTTAAGCAAATATGCCGTTAAGTAAGGTGCATCTATATACTATTTAGTATACAGAATACTATAGTGATGTTAAAGAAATAAAAATTATTTGTGGAAACAAAGGCTGAGTAAAAAAGTCAATAAAATGTAAATGCAAAAGTAGTTAGTCTTCACAAATTAAAAAATTCGATAGCCTGACTAAGAGGAAAAGGCAGGAATATTTATTATTAATCCCTCAGTAAATTTCAAAGTTGTTATGAAATTGCTTTATGTAGTAATATAAAGGGGAAAAAACTGCTACCTACATGTTTCTATCACTCTTCAAATATCAGTTACACCCACACATCAGAAAAAAGAAACAGTTTGAAAGGTTAGGGCGGATATTAACATATTGGGATGGTTAAAGAACAGTAATCAGATTTGGAACAAGAAATATTATAAAACCACCCAAGCAAGTGCTGTCAATAATTCTTCAAGGCGGTGAGAAAATATAAACTGAAAAAAAAAAAATAAATAAATAAAAAAAAAATGCTGAAAATTTTCTGTAACTAACATAAAACATCAGTAATTTTTGGTCACACCAGAACCTTATTTTCTCGCAAATAGACTTTCTGGCAAACGGAACCTGTTTTACCCTATCCTCTTTGATTACTCGAACGTGCCGCCTACACTTATGGGTGTAAGGCGTTTGTAATGTCACCTGGAAGATTTACGCTTAATTTAATTTTGAGTAAGTTTTTGCTCTTGATTTCGTACCACTCTTCCACCTACTGACCTTTCAGCGAGCGGACATCTAAACTCACATATTTATTCCGTACTTTTTCAGGGTGTACAGGAAAATGTTTTTTTCGCTTGCCAAGCTTCTGGCCTCAGGGCTCATGCCTTCTAAAATTACTTCCTATCTTTCCACGTTAACTGCTTGGGCAACTCTTGTATTCCCTGTCTCCTAAGCGATAAATGGATTGAAATGTACTGAAGGAGCAGAATATTTTATGCTTACACACCTCAAATGAAATTTCTTTCGTAGAAAACTTCCGTTAGTTTAAAATCAATGCTCCGTTAGGTTAACTATTGTAATTGAAGGGCAAGGATGAATCATGCCTGTCCTATTTACAAAATGTTAATTTCATTTTACTTTTTGTGTTGATCATCAGATTAATATTTTCGATTTTTAGTTATGGGACATGTTATGTACAGAAGGAAAATGTGTCTTTTCTTATGTTTTGCTAAAATTTTGTTTTGCTGGTTAGGCACTGCCAGAGTTACCAACGATTCCGGATTCTGCGGAATTATTCCGCATTTTAGCTAATGATTACGGAATTACGGACGTTGCTGCAAAAATTACGGAAAAATCGAAAATTTTGATTAAGTAATATGCAATTGTTAGGATTATGTCAAAAATTTAACTGAAAGATAAATTTAGTTTTTATTTTAACATCATATTGAAGTTAAAAAAAAAAGATTAGCTTATATGTAATAAAAAATATTTGTCTACATAAAAACGTAACTTTAGGTATACTACATATCTATAACGTTTGTAAATATCATAATCTATAGACGAAATGTACGAAATGTACAGACCCCTGTATATGTATTACTAAGTTTCGTGAAGGTTAAAATTGAAAATTATTTGCTAAGTTTTAAATTCTTAATTTTGAAAATTATATATTTTTCATCTGGTGCACTGTAAATTGCTTAAAATTTTTATTTATATTTTTCGTGTTTTATATATATATATATATATATATATATATATATATATATATATATATATATATATATATATATATATATATATTTATGAGATGGTGAAAAGTACTGGGGAGGGGGGGGTAGGTTCATCAATGTTGATTCCTGATTCCATTGGTTGGAGGTTGGCAACCCTGGGCACTGCCTACCTTGCCTAACCATATAAAACGTCTCAGAAACCCCTGTACATGTATTTAAATAACGCGGGGCACTTGCTAAGCATTCTCCTATACAACACCGGGGATTTTGTAGACTATTTATTATAGGAGCACCATACATGCAACCTACATTACTCCTTAAGACAATACAAACGAAGCGGGTCCTCGTAATTTAGAAGCAGGGACCACGCAGAAGACCCACTGACTTGGTCTGATACCTCCAGAGGTTTAGTTTGGAAACTTGGAGGATATTGCGAACACGAACCTATTTCACTTGCCCCAGCCGCAATTAATAAACACATCGGATCTTTGGCGGCTAGAGTCTAGATCTCGCAACCCTCCCGTTATGAGAGCTTTGTCTTTGCCAACTGAGCTACCTAGTGCATGGGGACGAAGTGTACCTCCCTTATTCCCAACAAGTTAAAATCTTTTGTATTTTGTGTAGAATTACCAGATTAATCTTTACAATTTTATGAGTTATGGGTCACATTAGGCATAGAAGAAAAATGTGACTGCTATATTTTGCTTGTTAGGAACTGCCTACCTTGCCCAACTAGACAACACATCACAGAAACCGTTGAACATGTAATTCTAAGAATAAAGCTATTAAAGAAATATTTGTATGAAGAATACACACACAGAATCACCAAAGGGCTCATTGGTAATTTATGTTCAAAGCATTCTCGAGAATATGCTGTGATATGTAAGAGCTTCAGAAAAGTAGTAGTTTATTTAAACGGTTACATTGTAGCTTTTGGAATTTTGATGTTAAAGATACTAAAAGCTTAAAGCTTAGGTAATATTAGTCACAGATGTAGAACTTAAAAACAAATAAACAAAAAAAAAAAAAAAAAAAACCCTTCAATGCAGTGATTGCTCTATGCATTTCATTGAGCTTAGTTATAAGCACAGGAAGAAATACATTATCACTGAACTCAAAAGTGTTTTACTATAAGTAAATTTTAAGTATCTATTAAGGTTCTTAACTACCAGATTCTTATATTAACATCGTGAAATATTAAAAATTAACTATAAAGCTACCATAAAGGAACCTAGATTTTAATGAACTTTTTATTCGCTATAAAGTTGTGCATACAATAAACTAAAGCCTTTAAAGTATATCGACAATAATGAAACGTATTTTTTAAATAATTCTTTCTTCCTCTCTGTCCTGATTTTTGAATTAAATAACTCTCCACTGTTTGAATGCTAGATATATTTCAAAGTACTATCATTATTATAGTTATTAGCGTGCATAATAAGCGAGTCTTCTTTTACGCAAAAAATATTTTTTGGTTAAGAATTTTAATTATAAATGTCATCATAAAGTGGAAAGCACGCTTATGTTTTTTTTATTCATTTTCGTGCTAATATTTAACAAAACATACTTTTAAGTTAGGTAACTTACCATTACTTTAAATGCAAAATAGAATCCATATAAAACTATATTTGAAAGACTTTACGTTTGAAAGCAGTCGATCATTGTCGAGAACCTATTAACGAAGAGGGGAAAATTCAGTGCTGCTTAAATACTAGCAACAAGATATGAATATATCAACAGGTTTCAAAAGTCGAAAGGAAAAGATACAAAACTAATCATTATTTCAATAATCTAATTTTCTTTTAAACCTAATTTTCTTCTAAATTTCGCGCTATTTCCCAACCGTTTTGTTGGACCAAAGCTCATGTGGTTACCATTGATATAAAGTTGGTTGAATCTAATTGGTTGTTCCGCTAAATATGGGGGGGGGGGGGGGGGGGGGGGGGGGGGGGGGGGGGGGGGGGGGGGGGGGGGGGTAAAGGGGGAATATATATATTTAATCGTATTTAAAATCCTTATTTAAGCTTTTAATTTCTTATTGACAGTCCAACTGGGACTCTGCAGAGGTAGACCATTTTATATATGACATACTCCCTGAAGTTAATACTACTTGTAATTTATCCAATTATTTCCTTTGGTCCGAACGACGGACGAATGGTTAGAGCACTGATCTTCGGTACAGGAGTTCGTGGGTTTGAATCCCACTGTGGTATAGCTACATTCTATCTAAAAGGAAATACAGGAGTTGCCGGCTTCCTGACCCCTTATTTTATGGGATGGGGCTTGTCCATGTTCAAGTCACCTTCCATTTTCCCGCGCTGACTATCCGTGTGTTGCCTATTAGCTTTCCCCGTCTTCCACCATTTGTCCAGCTTAAGTTTTGCTTGGCGTCAAAAATTCCTAGACTGTTTTTCTTACTCACGCTACGTTTTGGCGATCTTCTTGGGTTTCCGCTGGCGGGATTTTTCCATTGACCTCGCCATGCGCGATGTTGAGTAGACCGATATTTGTAAAGAAGTCACCCGCATTTTCTTTCTTTCTTTCTTTTTTTTGAGAAAAATTATCTTTTTTCTTTTAGCCATTTTGCTATTGGCGTGATGTAGAGGAACTAGTATTTTTAGTCAAAATCAGCAAGTGACCCAAAAAAAAAATGTTCTTTTAAACTAAGGAATAGAACTCTTTTTTTTCCATCCTTCAATTTTCATTTATCATTGTTTTAATATCGACGGTGAGCTACCATCTGAATACTCGGAATTGTGTCTGCCGCCGTATATATCCACTAAAGAACCAGTGAACGGTTTATTGCGGCGTAACGGAGAAGTGTCACTATTATTTTACATCCTCCATGAATAACACTACTATTAAAATTCAACACCTTTTATGGCATGGATGTTTGCAGCTGTTCGGAATCGGCTTTGAACAGTAGATCCCAGTCTCATTAGCTCTCGTGTAGCAAAAAATGTAGACCATGGGCTCCAAACCAGACTAACTAACAAACCAATCATTTCCTTTGTCAGCTCATTACTAATCACGGCAAATTCTCAGGATATTTTTGGCGATTCTAAGGGAAAAAAGTTATTTGTGCGTATGGCTGATCTACCGCTGATTATCTCCATCATATTTACCTTTGTCCTTTTAAACGATTTACATTCCCGTTTACCACCAACTTAGTTGACATTCTTCTCTCTCATTTTCTTTCTACATCCAATCACACATTCCCATCGGATCATTTTTATGCATCACGCTGTTGCTCATGAGGACACGTTCCTCACTTCCACGAAATCCATTTTCCTTTACAGTACTCCGTTTCTTGGTTGTTGATGCTAAACATCCACGTTTTTCTTTTCTTTGTCCTCATGTGCCTTCTTTTGTTTGAGTTTTCGGTTTTTTTTTTTGTTTTGGCAACGAAACTCCTTTAGTGAATCACTGCTGTGTCACTAAATAAGCTTCATTTTAAACCTGAGATCATTGTACGCGCTCGTGTCACCTTCTGCCGGAAGATTTTACTCACCTGCTCATTCTTTTAAAAGATTAAAATGAATTTGTACGTGATGGATATTTACATTGGAAAAACGTAAAAAAGGGGAAAAAATAGAACTCCGTGGAGCTCGGTTTAAGAGAATGCGACCCCTACCGCTTTTTCGATCTCAACTCTATAGTCAATAATCCCATCCCATAATATGTATATTAACATGTATATTAATTAATGCGTAAATTTTAATCTCACATGCTTGAGAAAAATTGTATATATATTCTTAGTTACATAACTGAGTTTATGAATACGAATTTTCTCTATTTTTTAGACCACGAATAGGAGGCTAATGAGACCGAAATCTACAGCCGATTCCGAACGTTCCAATGACATTCGAAGGGCCGCGGTGGCTCAGTCGCAAAGGCAATGCTCTCATAACTGGAGGGTCGTGGGTTCGGAGCTCGAGCCGGCATAAGATCCACCGTGTTCGTTAAAGGTGACTGAGGCACGTAAAATGTGTTCGTGCTCACAATGTCCTCCAAGTTTTCAATCAATACCTGTGGGGGTGGCAGGCCAAGCCTATGGATCTTCTGTTTGGTCCCTGCTTGAAAATTACGAGGAACCACCTGAGCATAAGTCATTCTTTCACCATTGAAGTGCTCGTCAGAATGAAAGGCGAATCCCTTTGCTTTAATACGAATAGCCTCCGGCTCAATCGTGCTTGGTTTGACCAAGGGACATAAGCAATAACAATTATAGAATTCGGAACCTCAAACCATGGTAGCGAAGAGCAATTCCTATTCCCTTGGATCCTCGTTTAACAAATTATTGTCATTTCCACAAACCATTGCTGAAGTTGGTTGGTTTGATGCGCAACATTCTACTTTTTTGTTACACGAGGGCTTATGAGAATTCTAGACACAGAGGCTAACCACTTACACATGCTCATATCAAAAGAAGTTTAAATATATGCTATCTCATATTCAATGATTTTTAAGTTTTAAAAGATAGCGGTATTACATAAACGAGGTTTCAGTGAAATAAATAATCTTCCGATTTCATAATTCAAGATGATTTAGAAAATGTAAGTCTAGTCAACTTTTTCAGACCAAAGAGAACACTTCATGTTATTTGTTAAATTTTGTTAGTTTATTAACGTAATGTCTCTTTCAAAGAATTATAATTTAAATCATGCTCTCTGGTTACTGATATATAACAAAATGTTTATCAGTAGAGAGTTGTTTATAGATACCGTCAAGCACATTTAAAGGCTCCACTTGTATTGGATTTATTTGGTTTAGTTTGGAGAGCTGTGGAATACTGTTTTTCGACGCGAGGGCTAATTAGACCGGGATCTACCGATAAAAGCCAATTTCGAACGGTTACGAACATCCAATGTGATAGGAAACCCCAAACTTTGGTTGGGAAGAGAAACGTCCCACGCCTTGGAACCGTTGCTCTGCATTTAATGTAACCTCCACACTATGGCCAATTGTTCACCACTTCCTGATGGTGACCTTGAACGATGGTTCACGGATTACATCCACACGCTGGGCCACTAAATGAGCCGAGCGGGTGGATTCGTCCATAGGGTCTACCGCGCACTTTAGTTGCGTATCTGGCTGATTTTGATCTTTGGAGAAAAACCAAGTCCTAAGCCATCGCCAAGGTTATTTTATCCTCTGTCACTGTCGACCACGATAAGCCATACCCCATCCAGACGGTGGTAATGGCTTGCAGTGGACAATAGTGTGGAGGGGCCTTTAGGATTCTAGATCCAGCGTCTAGTCAGTTACGGTTCAGGTTTCGTTATTTTTGGATTGGTTTAGTTTGGTTTGGTTTGGAGTGCTACGGCATACTTTTTGCAACGCAAGGGCTAATGAGACCGGGACCTACTGCTTAAAGCGGATTCCGAATGGCTACGAACATACATGCTAATGTGGGATTCGAACCCACGAACTCCGGTTCCGAAGTTCAGCACTCTAACCATTCGGCCATCGTTCGACTATTTTTGGATTGGAGCATTGCATCTACTGTTTTGTTACTCGAGTGCTTATTAGACCGGGACCTACTGCTTAAGGTGGGTTTGTACCTGCCATAACGGATTCCTCTCACACAACATGAACGGTAGAGCTCGCTACATAAAGTTAATACCTACGTAACAGACACAAACACATTAAAATTATTTTGGGGTTGTTAACAGAAAAAATAATACCGATCTGGCAGATACACAGAATACATTAAATTACAAATTTTAAATACTTCGGGTAGATAAGCCGCGGCTTATCTATCTGAATTTTGAACTAAAAAAAAAGGAAAACTGACAAATACCAGACATTGATATAAGTATAGAAATAAAGTAGTATGTATCTATGAGAAAAAAAGTACAGTAGAACCTCGATTATCCGAAGTAATTGGGACCCAACCTACTTCGGATAATCGAGAATTCACCAATAATCATCTAGTTTAATTTGCAGTATCGTCATTGGTTCAATAACATTCGATCGTTCTGGACTCGGCAGTATGACCTTCCAAATTTCGAAATGGGGTGAGTTTTTGTTTAGAACAGGGATGTTTGAAAGTGGGGAAAGAGTACACTCATATCGAGAATTGTGCTTGCGAGAAGAAATTCTTAAAAATGGAATTCCAAAATATTTATTTGCACTAGTAGTTTGGAAATGACGGCTTGCATACAAAAGGAATGTGGGAAAAAAGAAAACTCCAAAAATGCGTGCTTATAAGGAGAAAAATTTTGATGATAGTAGAAAGTGAAAAAAAAAAAAGAAGAAACCGACTTCGGTTAACGAAGAGTTTCGGTTAATCGAGGTTCTACTATATATACGAGTTAATCGACATGTAAAGAATATTAAAAATGTAAGACATGAAACATTATCTTTTCCATCTTTGTTATTTAAATATTAATTAAAAGGCAGAATAAGGATCAGTGATTAATGATGATTTTTTGTAATCCAAAACCTTTTTCTAAACATAATAATGCTAAATTTTGCCGAACGATAACAGACTGGTTAGGGTGCTGGCCTTCGGTACCGGAGTTCATGGGTTCGAATCCCACTGTGGTATGGATATTCGTAGCCGTTCGGAATCGGCTTTAAACTGTAGGTCCCGGTCTCATTAGCCCTCTTGTTGCAAAAAGTAGACCCTAGCACTCCAAACCAAACCAAACCGATAATGCTAAATTTAAAACTTGAGTTTCAATGCGAAAGACATTAAATCTACAGATAGATGAATACAGGGCCGTAGCCAGAAATTATTTTCGGGGGGGGGGACCAAGGGAGAAAGACATCTTTATTTGTGAATGATACTTCATTTGATGAAAGGGAAAGAACTGTATTTCCGGAATGCAGTGCTGTATTTCCAGCCAGACTCCCTGGAAGACTTTTATGATCTGAGAAGTTTTTTAAGAGAATAACTGATTATGTTCATGAACAGCTAGGCAGATAGCACACACACACACAAACGTGGGCCATTGTCTATCTACAAAATGGTCTTTCAAAATTTCGGGGGGGGGACCAGTCCCCCAAAACCCTCCCCCTGCCTATGGCCTTGGATGAATAGATGCATAGCATAAATTTAATATTCTCCTGGACTTAAAATTATCTTTCATGTTGAAAATGAAACTTTTTTTAAAGTAAACTAACTTACATGGAATAATATTTCAATTTGAGAGCTAAAACATTGGAATAGTTAAATTTTTAATCTATTTTTTTTCGTTTGGTTGCGTTTTAATAATAAATATAAAAGTTTTGAATTTCATCTGATTTTCAGCAGTATTTAAAAAAACTAATCTAAAGATTTTTTTTTGGGCTTGTTATTCTCTTCATTTGAAGCACAATATTAATCTATATTATCAACGCGAAATTATTTTTACAATTATAAATTAATTAAATTTATGTAATAAAAATATTAAAATTTGTATTTAAAAATTGAATTAATCTAAATTTGAGAAGCATTTTATATAAAGCAAGCAGTCAGTTAATTAAAAATCAGCAATTTTATAGTTACCAAAAAATTGCAGTATGTAAATTTTTTTTCAAATCTAGGAATACTACTATTTATAGTGATCAAACTTATATCTCGTTTATTTACTTAAAAAAGTAACTTATATATTAAGCTTAAACTATTACATTTTATGAAGTATGCTGAAAATTATGCAGAAAAATGTCTATAAACACTTTCTAATATACATAAGTAAATATATATATATATACATAAATATATATACATATATATATATGTATATATGTGTATGTATATACACATATATGTATATATATGTATGTACATATGTATACATGTACATATATATGTCTATATATATACATATATACATACATATATATATATATATATATATATATATATATATATATATATATATATATATATATATATATATACATATATAAATATATACATATGCATATATATACATTTATGTATACATATACACACATATATATATGACTACATATTCATATATACATGTACATTTATATATACATATATACATATATACATGTATATACACTGTCTACAAATAATTATTTGGACACCTATGCAAATGACGATATCTGCGGTCCTGAGGTACGTCCCGGCCTCCGCCGGTATACATCGTGTAGGAAACAGCATCGGCATTAGTCGCATGCAAGATGCAGCTCAGTTCGGAGCTGTCTGATTTCGATAAAGGTATAATTATCGGGTATCACGAATGTGGCCGATCCTAAAGGGACATATCTAGCGATCTGAAGTACCCAAAATCGTCAATGGCCTATGTGATTAAGAAGTGGAAGGTGAGCGGTGATTGTCGGCATGTGCCCCGAGACGGCAAACCAACGAAACCTGGAGATAGAGACCGACGAATGCTGTCCAGAGAAATTCGGAAGAACAGCACCCAACCGATGGTCCTCATCCGCGAGGAGTTTCAATAGGCATCCGGGATTTTGTTTCAATTAATACTATTCGTAAGGAAGTATATCTGCTTGGTTTTCATGGTCGTGCTGCTGCCCATAAGCCTTTGATCACAAAGTCCAACAGCGCTGCTCCGTTAATGTGGTGCAAAGCACATCGAAATTGAACCGTAGATCAGATGAAACGGGTTCTTTAGAGCGACTAATCAAGGTTCACCTTTTGCCGTTCGAATGGCAGGGTTTAGATCTGGCGTCTGTCTGGAGAACGTATCCTACCAGAATGCATTGTGCCAACAGTCAAGTTCGACCGAGGTGGAATTATGTTCTGAGGTGTTTCTCCTAGTATGGACTGGGACCCTTGGTCCCCATTTATTGTAAACTCAACGCGATGCCTACTGCACTATTTTGGATGAGAATGTGCTTCCTACGTTGTGGCAGTTTTACGGGTTGGACCCTTGTTACTTTCAGGACGACAATGCCAGTTGTCATATTTCGAGGTTAACCAAGGCTTGGTATGGTGCCAATGGAGTTCATCGAATGGACTAGCCTGCCCAGAGACCAGACCTGAACCCTATCGAGAACCTCTGGGACGAGTTAGATCTCCGAATTAAGGGGTGCACTACTCGTCCAAAATCAGTGAAGGAACTTGTATGTCCACTACAAGCTGAGTGGAAGACAATACCACTAGCTGTAATACAAAGACTTGTGGAATGTATGCCCCGAAGGGTTCATGCTGTAATTGCCTCTCGTGGAGGCTCTACCAACTATTGACTTTGAATAAAGTTAGTTTTTCTTTTCTATCACAGATGTCCAAATACTTATTGGTAGACAGTGGACATCCCCCATATATATATATATATATATATATATATATATATATGTATATATATATATATATATATATATATATATATATATATATATATATATATATGTAAGGTAAAAACCCCAAGTAGAAAAACCGCATGCTTGGCCTGCCATGTCCAGTTCTCTAAAATACTTCTCTAATTACTTTTCGTGCTGGTACTATTATGAATTTTTAAGGACATTTTTGGTCGAGAGCAGATTCTTGAAAATCATCCCCGATTCGCTAGATGTCTTCAAAATTGAGATATGTCCAGACTATTTTCTTAAAGTAGGCTCGTATTGGAAATTTAGCATAAGTTGCTGTGTTATACAAACAGTTATTCTTACCCGGTCATTTTACAGATATTAAAACTGCTTTCATTCTTAGGGCCGTTTAACCGCTTAAAAACTAAATTATATTTTATTTATTTCCGAAAAATTTTCTAATTTTTTATTATTTATTTGAAAAGAGACAATGGGGCGGATTATAGTCCAAAAATATTTTTGGATTGGACGTTAAGGATTAGCGTTTGGAGAAGATGGGTGCAATTATGTCGTCGGTCCTAGATATCTCGGAATAGTGGAAACTGAATGCGTTGCGTAGAATGAATTAGCTCGGGTTATGTCCCTAAGCGGTTTTAAGAAGGTGACATTCAGTTAGTTCAAAGGGAACTTTACAAAAATTTGGAACTGCATATTTTCAAATTAAATGGTTAGCTTCAAGAAAGCCCTCCGATTGGCTTCATTAACTATTTGGGTGGAGGAGAATTGTATTGGATGTAGGCTAAAAATGCAGAATAAAATGCGTATTTCTTTTTTTTTTTGGGAGGGGGATAATACAAACGATTATAACTAACTCTATTTACTTTACTAAACAATTTCCTAACAAAAATTAATAATTTCCCAATTAATTATATAACATGATTAATAATATATTATATATAATTAATATATTATGATACATTAATACATTTATCATATATTATTATTAATTATATATTATGCAGGGAAATAGTATTTCCTAAGTGAATTTACAACCTTGAATTCCAAACTTTCACTTGAAAATATATATTATTATATTATTTATACATTATACTAACATTTATTATATTTATTACATTAATATTAATACTAATAATTACACACAATAGTGTTTTGGTTTGACTGAAGAACAGGGTGTCCCATCAACTTGGCATAGTAGCCTAACATTTTCTCCTAATTTCGCCTTGTCCAAACAATCTGTATCTTATGACGTACTAGAGAAGAGGTACGCGAGGCCGTTAAAGATACAGGCTGAATTCTATTTAATATTGACTAAATAATATATTCAAGAGAATAAGTTATATACAACTATATACAAACTTAAGTTAAGGTCATTGATTAAGAAATCTCGTGCAGAGATAAACATTAAAATAAAAATACGTGGGTACAGTGAAGCTGGTCACTAAAAGTTGCAGGAAACAGTTCACAAATTAGGGTAGGTACGGTACTCTGCTGTTCTGTTTAAAGGTTTGATGATCCGGAACCGTTTTTTTTCCAAACGGAGTTTCTAAGACTGACACAGAGCTCAGTCAATATCTCGCAGTCGGTCGTTGAAATCCTTTGATGATCGAGGACCCTGGGGAGAATAAGGCCACTCTCATACTTCGAAACACGAAGTAAAAATAAACGTAGTGGGAATGAGATCCTTGAGTTGAGGGTCGACTTTCTAGCTGTAATCATAGATGCTGGCGGTCTCTGACGAAAACAAGCTTCGGCAAATCGGAGAGACTAGTGACACTCTTCTCGAGCTCACACACACACACAAAAGAAAAAACCCGCCTTTTCCCCTCCATCAAATCTTCTTATATAGTGGTCCCGTTTTCCCCTGACGGCATTCTTTCCGGAACCTTCCAGAAACAGGGTGACGCAATTCTGCTGTCAAATGACCCGCCCGGACCAAATGTAGCAGGAGTACCTATAAGTTTGCCAAGCGGCAATCATCCGCACATTAGCAAAACCATTAACTTGGTCCATATGTGGGAAACAGTGGACTCTATCCGTCACTGGGGGCCTATAGTGTCACCGTCACCAAAGTCTTTTGGCATAAAGAGGAAGACAGCTCGGCTCCAGCCATCAGGACCATCAGGAAGATGTGTGGGATCAGTGTCATCTGGGTAGGGATCCCCACGGGCGCTGGCTTTTTCTCCTGGTTGGTTTGTCGGTGGAGGTCGGCTAGGTATTAGTAAACAGAAGGAGAGATAGAAGTAAAGGGTAGAGTCTGGTATCCCCGAACTTCATGAGGATCCCAGACTATATCTAGGCTCCAGCGTACTGACACCTTTAATTAAACTGGGTGCTAGGACACCCGCTTCTGTTTGTGTACAAAAAACCGGTACACAAGGGGCTTTGTTCGCTCTGTTTAGTCGGTGCCCATTTCTACTGAAAAGAAAACAATAAGTCGTCGCTTCTTAGAACCTTTAGGCCGACCTTAGGTTTTTTCTTTTTTTTCCGGACATGTAACGGGTCGTTACCCCCCCTCTTGTATAGAATTTTCCACAGGGTGGATATTGTGTATGCAGGTAAAATCTCCTGGAGAACTGCAACGTAGATCTCCGTCGTAGAGAACCAACAGTGACTCATACTTTATATATACAAGAATACAATGCAAAAATAATAAACTACTTTTCTAGGCTAACTATACTAAATTCCTACACTAAACAATTATATACGCAAAAGGTAATATGCAAGTATGTACACGTACGTTAAACCATTTACTATACTTTAAGCGATGCAGCTTCTTAATGCATATGCATTAGCATTTTGCTTACCCAGTTTATGCACGACACGGTAGCAAAATTGTTGTAGTACCAGCTGCCATCTAAACAGGCGAATGTTTGAGCTCGCGTTTTTCTGAAGCCAGATTAAGGGATTGTGATAGGTCACTATCGTTAAATCGCGTCCATCCAAATAAAAGTGCAATTTTTTAAGGGAGAAATAATCACGGCTCACTATTTCTCGGTAGTGCAATATTTTTGCTCTTACGCATTAAACTTCCGAATGAGGAACAATATCAGATGCTCCTTCCCTTCAATCTGCTGAGCTAGAACCACCCCCATTCCCAAATCCGAACAATTGGTCTGGACAATAAAGGTTAACTCAATTCGGGGCACGTAACACCGGTGATTTCGTGAGAGCCACTTTTAGTGTATAAACGGGGTCTCAGTCTGATCATTCCAGTGTATCTGTCCAAGTCGCTCCTTTCCCTTCAACGCATCGGTTAAAGGCGCTGCAATTACTGAGTAATGCGGGATGTAGAGGGCGTAATATCCCGTTAATTCTAAGAACGCAAGTACCTTATTTTTTGAATCGGGGTGCGGAAAATCACGGATACATTGTACCTTCAGTCCCCCAAGATTTCGGTATAATCTCCCTACCACATGCCCTAAGTATTTTACGTGGTTCTGAGCCAACCGGCACTTGGAAGGCGTAATCGTTAGCTGTGCCTTTGTTACACGTGTAAGTACATCGTCTAAATGTCTCAGATGTTCGTCCCAAGTCTTAGAGAAAATGGCCATATCGCCGATATAGGGGACGTCATACTCATCACAGCCATTTAAGACGTCATCCATCAATTTGCTGAAGAAATAAGGGGTGTTCTTCCTCTTATTGCAAATTAGCTTTAGCTAAAATTTTAGGTCTGAAGAAAGTCGACTTTATGCCAAGTTAAACTGAGTTTAATGATTAATTTAAAGTTTACCATCTAAAACATTTTATCCAAAGACTAGATACTTATATTTATTACCATATTGTGGATAACTGCTGCAAAAGAAATGACATTTGAGACACACAGGATCATTATATCATAAAAGTTTATGAGTTTTCCTTAAAGAAATGTATTTCTTCGTCACATAGTGTTATTGTTTTTCATAGCTAGGAATGAAAGATATCTTGTAAGATGGAGAGCTTGAGTTCGAATCATACCAATGGGTGTTCATAGCGGTTCCAAATAGGCTTTAAACAGTAGGTCCCGGTCTTATTAGCCCTTGATCAGCCAAATTCAAAACTTGCGTTTTAATACGAAAGCCATTAAGAATGCAGATAGATGAATGGATGTAAAGTGTAATATATATACTCTGCAGGACTTATAATAATAGTTCATGTTAAAATTGATAACTTTTAAAAAATAAACTAACTAATAATATGGAATGATATTTCACTTTTAGAGCTAAAACATTGAAACGAATAAATTTTTTAGCCTTTTTTTGTCCGGTTACGTTTCAATACTTAATGAAAAGTTTTAAAGGGAATTTCAACAGTGTTTACAAAAATTAAAGTAAAGATATTTTCTGGACCTATTATACTGTTCATTGGAGACACAATATAAATCTTTATTGTCAGCATGAAATTATTCTGACATATAAAAATCAATTAAATCAGTGTTTTGTATGCACGCAATCTGTACATGTAATAGCATAAAAATTGAATTTAAAAATTTTTATTAAGAGTAGTTATACATTGAAATGAATGGAATACTATACTAATTGGCTTTTTTAAAATTTATGATGTTTCTCTGCCCATCTGTAAAATTTCTTAAAGTTTAATTACTTTAATGAGCATGATTTCTGTTTTTCATAAGTATGTTATATAGCATAGTTTCAGTAGGTGGTTCAGTATGAATTCATGTTTTTACTCCTTTGATTAATTTTCCTGAACTACTATTTTCATCTTTGAGATATAGACATCTACTGATATAATACTAGTGATATTTTAATGATATAAGTACATTTTATGTCTTTCTATTTGTTAGTTAAAATAGTTACTGCCAAAATACAGTTATCTCAACTTTAAAAAATTATCAACATTTAATTTAAATACAAATAAAAAAGATTTTATTAAGAGTTCTAACATCCGAAACTGTGTAGCAATGAATAGACTGTAGAACGCTGTCCTTTATACTTCAGACCATTAAAAATGTGCAAATATACATGTTTAAAAATTTCAGTTTTAGAATTCATGATTTTTAAAACTTAATATAACATATTGTAACATAGCTTCCTCTTCACACACACACACAAATATACAAACACAATCAGCAGAACTATTAAAGACATTTGTTCCTGCAGACGTAGATGAAAAAAAAATTGATTTTATAATGTCTATTCCAGTAAATATTGATTACAATTGTTTGAAATTAAAGGTAAACTTTTCTTGCACACTTATTTTAATCATTTAAAAGGGGTAATTATTTGCAAGACATCACTGAATATTTAAAATGGTAACCATTCAGATCTTAAAGTCTTTATAACTAAATTAACTAAAATTAACTTTTTATCTAAATCTTTCCTGGAACTTAAAAAACGCTTGTTTAGAAGCTGCCCAGAGCTCCCTCCCTTTTTTTGATTCACTAGTATTAAGAAAGCCCAGAAACTACTTCCGATTTCATAAATTTCGAAGTCTACCTTAGTAAAAATCAACAAATTAAAATATCAGTATTACATGTTGAAGGCTTTCAAAGTTAAAAGAAAAAAATTATAGTAAAGTAAAATGCATCATAGAGTCACTTTATTCAAAAGATTAGTGTTTCTGCTAATGGTAGTTTCTTGGATTTGCAATAATATTCTTTAGAGCCCATGCCATTTGATAAAAATAAACTTTAAGCAATATTTACTCCAAATACGTTGTTTCATTCAATTGATGGATTTAATAATTTATTTGAAATTTTTATTTAAAGTAAAATGCATCCTAGAGTCGCTTTATTCAAAAGATTAGTGTTTCTGCTAATGGCATTTTCTTGGATTCACAATGATATTCTTTAGAGCACATGACATTTGATAAAAATAAACTTTAAGCAATATTTACTCCAAATACGTTGTTTCATTCAACTGATGGATTTAATAATTTATTTGAAATTCTTATTATTTAAAACATTCAAGGGAAGATGTTACATGAAAATACTTATATTTAAGTTACATTCATAATTATATACAGATATTTCATTTAGAATTTAAGCACTTTTATGGAAAAGTGAATGGCTGCAGTACACACATGATAATCAGTTTTTTCAAGAACTGGTTATCATTACTGGTTGTTCTAGCATATGTCGTAACGTACTGCATTGTTGTAAAATCTCACAATATTGCAAAAAGTTTAACGCCGTTTGTAGACTTTTTCTTTTAAAACAATTAAAGAAATTGAAAAAAAAAAAACACATGTTTTTTAAGGTTTTTGTTCTTTAAATGCCCTTAAATTTTGCCAGTTGAAAAAAAAACAGAAATTTTATTTGTAAATATAGCTATAAAAATGGACAAAAGAGGTCACGCCATTAAAAGTGTTATAGAGACGGCTTTATAAGTTTAAGAAAAAAAAATCCAACTAAGAGTCGGGTAACAACGTGCCATTTTGCTCCACGTCTATTATTACTGATCTCTTTAGACACCTACTAGGTTACAAAAATACGTATTCACTCGCAGTCTGAGAGAAAAATATACGGCTTTTTTTTGGATGATTTGTTTTTATTGAAAAATACGAAAGTCGAAAAAAACTTGACAGTTCGGAGAGGAGAGAGACCGAAGTTAGACGTCGAGGCACCAGACCTCGACCGAGTGCAAGAAATGAGAAGGAAGAGTTCTTCTTTCGGAAAGCGAAAAATACGAAGATTTTCTCGACGACGTCCGTCCGTCCGGAAAGAAAGGCAACGAGGGCGGGTTTTTGGGTCATCCGTTGTCCGTCCTTCGCCCCGTATTCTTGTTGTTCGGCTTTGTCCGTTTTTCAGAAAACCAGTAAAGGGATCCGCGATCGCTTCTTCACCCGACACTGTCCAGCGAGAGAAAAGAGCTGTTGCGGTCGTTGGCGGCCAGGCTGCTGACCAGGGAGGAGTGGTGGAACAGCTTGTACCAATTGATAACACCCTCCGCCAGGTCGATGTCGTCCAACACGATCTGGGCAACGCCCATGAACACTTTCT